>PVIJ01020588.1:0-20586 GCA_004024925.1 Scalopus aquaticus | reverse complement strand
GATGTGGTACATATACACAATGGAATACTATTCAGCATGGAAAGAAGATAAACACATGCAATTTGCATCGACATGGATGGAATTAGAGGGGATCATACTCAGTGAAATAAGCCAGAAAGAAAGAGAAAAATATCGAATGGTTTCACTTATAACAGGACTATAGGGAGGCCGGGTGGGAGAGAGACAATCAGTGGGGCGGGGGGAGGAGGGAGGCTGAGGGAGGGAAGGAAAAGGGCAGAAAATGGAATAGAAAAGAACACAAGGGACCATGGAGATGGATCACGGGTGAATTGGTGGTGGGCTACCCAAGGGGAATACAAAATGTAAAAGACATAAATAACAATAAAAATATATATTAAAAAAATAAATAGATAAAACTCCTAAAAAAAAAAAGAAAGAAAAAGACGCTTAATCAGGGAAAATCTAACTTGAAAAACAAATTTCATCCATCAAATTGATAAAGATTCAAAACTTCGATATCAAGTACTACACAGGTTGTGAGAATATGTTTATTCTCTGATAACTGGCACAACCACTTTGCAGTTACAATTGGCAATATTTATTTGTTAACATTAAAGTATACACACCTTTACACCTGAGGATTTCCATTTTTCAGTGTCTATCCTAGAGAAATGCTTATCTAAGTGATGAGGGGTACATTGTTGTACCACAGTTTGTAATAGGAAAAATTGGATGCAAATCCATAGAGGAATAACTAATCTCTAATACACCCATACTAATACTGTATATTATCTTTGGGTATTTTATGTGTACATAAAATCAATATACAATATAAACTGAAGAACACACAAAAATTTGGAAACAATAAAATAAATTCTAGGTTCCATACTATTTAACACACTTTGACCATTAATAATTATTATCTAACTCTATGATTAAGGACATGGAATAATGCACATGATATATTAGTAAGTGAACAAAGCAAAATTGCAGACTTCCGGTGGAATAAAATCACATTTTTAATAAAAACATGCGTTTGGGTGGGAGTGGTAGTGTGTGTGTGTGTGTGTGTGTGTGTGTGTGTGTCTGTGTGTATGTGCATTTAGTGATAGGAAAATATCTGAAAGAAATATAACAAAAATTTAATGGTGCAGGATGGAACTTTGAGTGATTTAAATTTCCTTCTTTATACTGTCCTGTAAGTATTGAAAAATATTTTGTAATGATTTGAGTTTCTTTTATGTTCAGAAAATTAAAAAAGAAAGATGAGTATAATCGCACAGGAAAATTCTCTCTATGAATGATGAGAATTTTTGAGTGAAGTATGAAGAAATAATAGGAAAAGAACATGTTTGATGAGGCATCTCATAACAAGTTAGAAACACTTCCATAAATATAATTTTATTTCCTTCTCATGATAACCTGTTGAAGTAGGTGTTAAAATCTCATTGAAAGAAATGACTCACTTGCCAATGCAGTCATATCTAGCAAGTGCCAGAATTAAGATTTAAACTCAAATCTCCTTTGATTACAAAGCATATCCTTGCTATTTCCTCTTATGTCAGAAGCCCTTCCTTATTTCCATCCCATTTATTTCCACCTCAGCAAATCTACGAGCCATGTTGTGCTGAATCAGGTGGGTGAACGTCTCTGATATTTGCTCTGGCCCCTGGGGACTGGAGAATGGCTTCCTTGGGCTGGCTGAAGCTAGGGATCTAGGCAGGACTGAGGAGGAATTGAAATTCATTGGCCATGAAGACAGAAGGATAAAATAGAGAGCATATGATGTCCTCTTTAAACTCAATATAGCATGTGAAAATTCAAGTTTATGAAGAAGGGAAGCCTTCTGCAGAGAGAAGAAATATTCTGTGAAGTAAGCCTCTACTATCCCCAGTTGTTAGGAAAACTTCCATTCTTCACTCCACTAGAACTGTCCCTTGGGAGAGGTCATTGGAGCAGGCACTCTGGGTTTTACACTTGAGAGGTTGATGCAGAGTAGCTACCGTACATTATTTTTCCTTTTTTACATATCATTAAAATTAAATTCTGAATTTTTCAGACTGATGTCCTAAAAGGGTCTATGGAAGATGTCAAAAAATATGGCCATCTTTCAAATGTGATCATCTCAAGTGTTGCGCATCAGTTGAGTTGATATGGGGCTCCATACCCATCTAAAGGATGTGTTTTCTTCCAACACTTCCTCTTTCATGAAAATCTGGATTGTCATAGAGTGGTATTGCAAAAATATGGGGACCCGGCCTATTAGGACCCATTTTGCCACTTGGGTAAAAGCAGGCAGAACTCTGGAGTGCTCATTTTAGATTCATGGATAAAAATTGCAGGAGCCTGTACATTTGTGTGTTTGGGGTAGGGTGCATTTCACTGCATGGTCTAAGCTATTGACTATCATGTTTCCCCTGGAATTATCTAGACTTCTCACCACAAGATGTGTACTAGCTGTCCTTGGATTAAACTAGTTTAGGACTGTGATGAAATGGGTTCAAGCATTAGGAGCAGAGATTGGATGAAGTGGAATCTGACTCCAACCTGTCTTGAAAGTCTTCACATCCTCCTGGAGTTCAGGAGCTGCCTTCTGCACAATCTTGCTCTTCCCATCCTGGAGTTCTGATAGCATGAATGGACACTGACTGTTGGCCCAAGATGAAGAGTCTATGCAAAGGAGAGAAAGTAACTAGCAGTACCTTTCTATCCATAAATTCAGTTTAACAATTATTACTAATACCTAAAGCTCTATCTCAGGCCCTGGTAGAAACATAGGAATGGATGAATCTCCCCTGCTTGTGCTAAGGGAGATACTAACCTGGTGGGAATGATACACACTAAAGATACATTATGAACAATAATGGAATGTGAGGGAGGATACTAGCTACGGAATCTGGCCCAGAAACAGAATTGGACAAACTAGAGGTATAGGCAAGCTTCACAAATGAAATGATGCACAATTTAAGTGAGAAGTATGAGATACTCTATAAAAGGTATAGGAGAGGATTATTTGATAAGAGCAAAGGCACAGAAGCTTTAGACAATAGATTTGTTCCAAGAAATTTTAAGCAGTTTCAGTGTAACTGGAGTACAGAATATGAGCATCGTGAAAGTGAGACTGCTTCTAGAGCTACCGGCAAAAGTCAGATTTCAGTTATACGTCTTTCCCAGCCTTAATGAGCTGGGACAGAGCCTTAATGAGCTGGCCTTAACCCAGCTCATTCTGCATTGAAACTTTTAACAAGAACCCTCCCAATTATTAGGGAATGATGGCAAGTATGACTTGTAACCTTGTCTTCAGGACCCAGACATGCCCTACTACTTGCCAACAGTCTCTTCTTACCTCCTCCAGCCTTAGTTGACTTAAAGTGGATTTGAGAACAGGTTGGTCGTTGGGCAGCCAGGATGGGACAACCTCCAATACCAAACAGGAACTGGTGAGCTTTAATCACCTTGCCCAGGAAGCCTGTGTGGCCACGGGCAAACACTGGGCAGCACTGTAACAACATGGCTGCTGCCATTATTTTGAGCCCAAAGTCCTGCAGATGATATGGAAGAAAGATTTCCGTATGAGGGCCTGGACAAAAGTCAAGGATCTTTCCTGTGTTTGATCTTTTGCTTATAGTTTCCCACCCAATGCTTGCTGCCCTCCCCATGCACCCCCTTATAGTCATTCTAGGATAAGAATTTTTCTAATGCTTAAATGTGTCAATCAGGCATCAGAGAGGATCAGAGAGTCAGAAAATCTGAATTCTGACTCAGATTTTTCCATTGACCCATTCTGTGATGGTAAGGATCATTGAAGTGTGATTCTGTGTGGCAGGATGAAAGTTGACAACACATCACTCTTTGATCAATATGCAAAACAAGGATCTTGCCAAAAATATTGGTCTCAGTAAAGAGAAGACTCAACTTGCTAATGCAGACAGATGTCATTCACCAGGGATCCTAAGGCTCTGTCCAGAGAGTTTTCTGAGCAGGTCATAGCCTGAGGTCACAGGTACCAGTTTAAGTAGAATAGCATGGGTACAGGATGTAAGTGCAGGTGCTGGATCTCACTGAAGATGTATTTCTATGTCTTTGGACTTGATCCTGACTTTTGGAAAAGTATAAATAGAAGAAAGAAATAAAAAGACCCAGGGCACTGGAAAACAAGTCTATTAATGAATGAATAAGTGGAGACGAAAAAGAAAGAAAGAAAAAGGTGGAGGATAAAACAGAGGAGAGAAAGGGGGAAGAGAATATCAGCAAAAAAATAAGCCAAATATACATATTAGTCATTCAATTAGGAGTACATTAATGAATAATCAGAGATCCAAATGGAAGGAAAGGGAAGAGAATAAAGGAAAAGTAAGAAGAAAATGTAAATTAAGGAAGATAAAAGGAGGGATATGAGAGATAAGAACAAAGGTGAAGCGGTAGTGATGGAGTTAGAAGAATAGAAATTGCCAGTAAGAGATCAAAGACAGAGGGAAAGAGGAAACAGGGTAGATATAAGAGCAGAGAAGGAGAGGACTGGTCCAGGAACACAAAAAGCAAGAGGATAAAAAGAAATGCAGAAGGATAGGGAAAGAGATTGAAAAAAGGAGAGAGAGAGAGAGAGAGAGAGAGGAGAAGGGAAGAGGTAGATACAGAGATAAACAGAGGGACACAAAAGGACATGAGGAAAGATTAAGGAGCATAAAATAATATACAAAGACTCAAAAAACTCAGCAGGAGAGGAGAGAATTTAGTGGAGGCAGGGAGTCATCTAGGCACAATGATGAAGAAGGAATGCTCTCAATAGTTTTGGGGGGTGAGGGAAAGAAACAAGGAAGAACTAAGGGAAGAAGAGCATGGCCATTTTGAGGGATACAGGAGGGAGACTAGGTGATAGAAGGCAGTAGAGGCAAGATAAAAGGATAGACACAGAGAGGTCACTATGCAGGTGGTGGTTGAGGGTTGGGATGAGGGATGCCTGAGAGATAGAAAGAGAAAAACAGCTAAAGAGAATGAGAGTGAGAAACACATTAAGTGAAAAAGAGCTAACTGGAGATCAAGCATCAAAGATGAGACAAGACAAACTCTTGCCATTTATGACAATGTGGATGGAAATGGAGAGGAATCATGCTAAGTGAAATGTCAGTCAGAGAAAGACAAACACCTTGTGGTGTCATTTTATGTTGAATATAGAGAAACAAAACAAATGATCAAATTAGGTCAAACCAATAACAAATCCTATACATCTGATTGTAGAACTGAGGCTACTAGAGTGGCTGGGGGAAGGGAGAGCAAAGTGGGGAGTAAGCCCAGTGGACTATGGTGGAGAACTATGGGTGTGCTGGTGGTGGGTGTGAGGTAACAGCACCTGGAGGGGGAGATCTTATACCTCTAAATCACAATGTCATAAACCAATGTAACTCCCATTTAAAAAATTAAAAAAGATATGGGATGGGACAATGGAAGCGATATGGAGGAATGTGGAAAGACTAACCCCCTGGCATCACTAGGAGAGTTACCAAGTAGAATCTAGTAGCATCTCTAGTATGAAGGGCCTTATACTGTGAGGGACAAGGGAACAGGAGGAACTCCTGACTGTATCTTAATATGACAACATCCTTTACCTCTCAACGTCACCTCCTTCCTATAGCTCACAGAGCAAGCAAACTCCCCCTATCTTAAAAAAACCAATCTCTTCCCCTTGTTGCACCCCAAAACATCCTCCCTTGAACTCTCAAGTTTATCATAACAGCTTGATTTACTATGTGGGATCAGGGTGTGTGGTCCCTGAAATTAGGAAAGGTCAAGAGGTGCCGAGAAAACTGAATGACATTCATGTTAAGCCTTTAGGACAGTGATAGGTACATAGTAAGTTTTCAAAAATTGTTAGCTTTTAAAATTTCAATTCCCCTCCAATTACCTGTCAGATGTTCTTGAAAAGTCACTTTCCCTCTCTGGTCTCAGCTATGCCTACCTCATGTGGTAGGTAATGAATTGGCTCTATTGCCTCCCTTGTATGTGGAGATAAGAATTTCCCTTCCCCAGTCTGCCTGCAAGGGCTAAAGTGCATGGGGCTGAGTCTGCACAACACAGATAAAGCTCCCATAACTTATCTCTACTATGTTTTCACCACTCCCCAAGCTGAGACCAGGGTGTGAGAGAGAAAAGGAGCTCCTTCCTGGAATCATGTCTGAGCATCTGCCTGGGGCTAACCCTGGCTATTGATAGGAAGGGAGAGGCAGGCAAGGCAGATGGCCATGTTCCAGGTTCCTGCACAGTCCTTTCTCCACATCAATACCTGTAACAATAATGACAACATTGGCATATAATAGTGGTAAAGAATGTTCTTAAGGTTGGAGCCAAATTCCAGTCATGCCTTGGGATAATGGGCTAAGGTTTTTTCTCACACTTATATATAAAAATAAAAGAAATTCAATACATTCATCATCTCTAAGGCACTTTTTACCATGGTATTCTCAGGGATCTGGGAAAGTAAAGAGCACTTCTTGGATTTGTTGAATTACCAAGTTCTTTCAAGCTCTAGTTACTATTTCTCCTTTCTGATACTCTTTTCTTAGAATTTGCCCTGCTTCACTGCCCGTCCATCTTTTTGACCCACAGCCTTGTAGTCTGGTTATTTTGGGATCTGTTTCCATTCCATCCTACTACCTACCATGAGATTGGAATGAGTGAAACTCAATCAAGGATGTGTTTTAGTCAATTTAGGGTATTTAGAGCGTAAGCTCTAGAGGCAGACAGTTTGTGTTTTAATCCTGGCTCCACCTTCTCTCTAACTCTGGGACATGAGAAAAGCACATCTCTGTTCTATGCCTTATATCTGTAAACCATAGATAATAACAAAGACAATCTACTTCACAGGGATGTTGTAAAGATTCTGTAAATTAATCCACATAAAGTATACAGAAGAACACTTATCCCAGAGAAAACACTGAAAAAATGGTAGCTGTTATTTTTTATTTTCTACATTTTCTGTATAGTGAAAGTGAAGGGACAACCAACGAGAGGCATATTAAAAATATACTATATGATATATATATATATATATTCAAAAATATATTAAAAACTGATTCTTGTCTCAATTCTGATTTTTGCCTTTATCTTGTGAAAACTTATTATGTAAACTTGGGCTCTGTATTTTCCCCTCTGGGCTTCAGTTTCTCTACAGACATTGGTCTAGATAACTTAACAGTTTCTATATTGTTCTGATTGAAAGAAATTAACATAGTACTCAAGTGCCAGACCCCTTATAAATACTTCACATGCATTGAATTAACTCTCATTAAATCTACAACCTGATAAGATAAAAACTGATAAAAACTTTATTTCAAAGATGAGGAAACTGAGGGCCTAAAAGATTAAGTAACCTGAACAAGTCACAGAACTAGTAAGTAGGAAAACCAGGATTTTAATTTAGGCAATCTAGCTCTAAAGTCTACTAACTTAACAATTGTGTGTGATTCAAATAATACTACATGTTTTTTTGACCGAGAGCCTGACTTCTGACATTGTTCTCCTCTGCTGTACTAAAAGACCCCTTCCTGGGATATTTGATTTTGAATTATGACCAACGCCTTTACCAAAGCAACATATTTCTAGCTGAAATGGAATTTCAGATATTGATAAACATTCATTCATTCATTTCATCAACTAACAAGTTATGCATCAACTAACAAGTTATGCAAGTAACAAGTTATGCAAGTTATGTGGCAATCCTTGCCAGAGGTCTTGAAACAATGATGGTGGTGAATTTCAGGCCAAATGACAAATTATTTCCCCTGCACATTAAAATCATCTCTCATAATAGCAGTCATTCTGCAGCCCCAGAGATCAGAACTCTACCACAGCAGATAGTCAAAAACCATTCATTATACATTTCCGTGTCCCTTCTCTTTCCTTTATGGCCTGCTTGCAAGAGTCAGTTAAGTCTAGCAGGGCTGTGGTCACTTCTCTTCAAGAATTGGAAGCATCAGATCTTCCCTTCCTAGCACCCTCTCCCTATCATGGAAGAATCATAGAGAATTTTAGTTACCTTGAATCTGAGAATAAGAAATTTTTAGTGAGAGAAAAAAAATAGAAGACCATAAAATCAAAATTGCAAGAAATTGTGAAAATCATATGATAAACCCTTTCATTCAGATGGTGAATAACTTGCCTAAGGACTTGCAGTCAATTAAGGTGAGAATATAAATCTAATTTTAGGACAAGGTCCTTTCAGTGACAAAACATTCCTTTTCCACCTTCTCCCCTTTTTGTTCTAATTATTAATATTTCAATTCATTCAAATTTCTCCCTACCCAATCCATAATTCTCATTCTCTCCACATTCTCTCAGTTTGCCCTCCCAACCTCTGACTTCTTGAATTCTGCTGTAGAGAGAGCAGAGAGAAAGAGTCAAAGTGAGGGAGGAATGGGAAATTGACAGAAGTATCAAGATATCTTCCTAGGAGACAGGGGAGAGCAAGAGAGAGAGGCAGACAGAAGTGAATGATTTTGAAAACTAACAAAGAAGAGGAAACATGGGGGAAAGGACAAAGGAAAGCAAAAAACAGGGAAAGACAGGAAGAGACATGGCCAGGTAGGGGGAGGGGAAAATGATAAAAAAAAAATGAGGCAGACAGATTCTAAGAAACAAAGTTAGATGTAGTCAGGGCAGAGAGTTAGCATGTGCAGTTCCTGAAGTGGGCAGGCAGACCAGAAAGAAGGCATCATGCTGAAAGTCACCCTTACCTGTTGCCCTGCACTGAGGACGAACGACGGGTGGGTGCTGTAGATCAGAATTTGGCATTTATCCCTTTTCCCCTATTTCAACTCCACCCACCAGCCTTCTGATGGCCTGGCCCTTCTGCATTGGCCCCAAAGGTATCTCAAGGCCTGGGTAGAGATAAAACTCAGTGTTAGTCCCCTCTCACTTCCCCCCTCTTCCAGCACTGGCTGTGTTTTCTCTCCTTTCTTAATCTTCTCTCTCTGGAGTAGTAAAATGAGCTTACAGGGCTTAAGAATCAGACCATCCATATATAACTAGGGCACCTTGAACAAAACAGCCTCTCTGACCCATGATTTCCTTAACTAAAACACAAGCAATAAAACTCAGAAGTAACTGTAGCACAAGTGTAAAAGACTCTTAACAGTTGACTTCAGTAGATAACATTCAGGTTTTTGTAACACTTCAGTAATATGGTGTACAGAAAACACTCAGTACAGTGTAACAGATCCTTTATATGTATTTTCTTATGTTTGCCATTTGCATTTCTTCCTTGGAGAAGTGTCTTTTAAGTTCTTCTGCCCATTTTTGACTGGATTTTTTGCTTTGTTTTTGTTGAGTCCTGTGAGTTCTTTGTAGATTTTTGTGAACAGTAGCTTGTCTGTTGTATGGAGTGCAAATATTTTCTCCCAGTCAGTGGGCTGTCTATTTGTTTTGATTAATGTCTCTTTTGCTGTACAGAAGCTTTTTGGTTTGGTGCAATCCCTGCTGTGTATCTTTTCCTTCACTATCTTTGCTTTGGGGGATGTGTCTTTAAAAATGTTACTAAGATGTATGTCATATAGTGTTTTGCCTACGTTTTCATCAATATATTTTATTGTTTTGGGTCTTATGACCAAGTCTCTTATCCATTTCAAGTTGGTTTTCATGTAGGGCATGAGGTAATTTTCTAGTTTCACTTTTCTACAGGTAGCTGTCCAGTTTTCCCAGCACTTTTGTTGAACAAACTGTCCTTGTTCTATTCATGTTCTTTGCATATTTCTCAAAGATTAGCTGTCTGTATATATGTGTGTTGATTTCTGGGTTTTCTATTAGATTCCATTGGTCTGTGTGTCTATTTTTGTTTCAGTCCAATGCAATTTTAATTATTATGTCTTTGTAGTATAGTTTGAAGTTTGGGAGGGTGATACCTCCATTCTCCTTATTTTGGTGAGGAGGGCTTTGGCTATTCAAGGTTTTTTGTGGTTCCATATGAACTTCATCAATATTTGTTCCAGCTCTTTGAAGAATATCATTGAGATTTTTATTGGAATAGCCTTGAATGTGTAAATTGCTTTATGTAGTATGGCCATTTTACTTTATCTTATTTTTTAAAAGATTTATTATTTATGCATACAAGCTGGGGTGTAGGCCAGAGGTGTGGGGTGGTGAGAGGATTCACCAGAGACAGAGTGGGGAGCAAAACAGGCAGATCGACTGAAGTACACTGCTGAGGGGAGCAGCGGGTGAGGCAGGAGAGGTCTGCTTTGCCATGTGGGAATTGCCCTGGCCGGGTATTCAACTCATGCTGCAGTGGCTCTGCACAGCTTCATAGTGCTGCACCTAACTCATTGCGCCACCAGGAAGGCCAGGTAGTATGGCCATTTTAATAATGTTAATTCTTTCAATCCATGAGCAGAGGATGTCTTTCCATTTCCTTGTGTCTTCTTCTATTTCTTTTAATAGTGTTTTATAGTTTCCTTCGTATAGGTCCTTTACCTCTTATGTTTATTCCCCGGTATTTAATTTTTTTTTGTTTCAGTTTTAAAAGGGGTGGTTTTCTTGATTTCGTCTCCTTTGGATTGATGGTTTGCATATAAGAAAGCTACTGTTTTTTATGTGTTGATTTTGTATCCTGCTACTTTACTAAATTGATTCATTATTTTGATTATTTTTTCCCTGGAGTTTTTCGGGTTCTCTGTGTATATTATCATATTGTCTGCAAATAATGATACATAGCTATTATTATTGTTGCTGTAGTTTCCTTTTTGATTTGGAGGAGACCTTTGATTAGTGTGGCTATTAATCCTTTTTCTGTGGTATTTGTTGTTCCACCTAGATTGACACATTCATTCAACAAGTGTCTATTGAGTGCTTATAGTGTGTAAGACAGTGTATGATAGGTGCTTCAGATACAGACAAATAATTGGAGAATATGAGTACAGAATTTTTTAAAATTGAAGGTTGTCTCCAATTTTTCTGGAAGGTATTTAAAATATGTTCACATTAACCTCAACCTCCAATTACTTAGCTAGCCAGCTGTCACTTCGGAAACTGAACTGAGATATCATCACCTCTAGGAAGTCTTTCCTAATCCCCACACTGAATCTGCTTCTGTTTTTTCGCCTCTTATGCCTCCTGACCAGCACATATTTATACTGTAGTATTAGTATATTAGTGTCTTATTTTATATTTTCCTCCACCACAGATATTTGAGATTCAGGCCCTGGAACCATTAGTAGGGGGACTGTCAGAAATGCTTGCTGAATTCAATTCCATTTGCTCTGATCCTCTCACCTATTCTACCTATACCTAAGAAAGGAACTGGGAGATAAAACTCACCTATGGTGGTGGAAAACCTTTGAGTGGTTCGAGAGAAGCATGTGAAGTGCCCTGAAAGTGTCTAGGATTTCCCAGGTAATTGGGATGGATGCTTAGTTGAAGTTTCCTGTACTATTCCTGGTGTGGGTGAGTGTATGAGTATGGATGTCTGTGGTTGTATCTGACATCACCTCTCCTTTGTGGGTAAGAGGTGGAAAGTAAGGAAGATTTTTTTTTTCTTTTCGAATGGTGGTTGCATGGGTCTGATCTCCCTGAGAAGCAATTCAATCTGGGAATTCTAGTCTCTGATGTTCATGTGGCACCTCCTCAGGGAACACTTCATTGGTGTTCTTCACCATTTTCTCTCTCCCCATATTGACTAATTTGATGTCTTGGGTGACTTCTACTTGCCCGAGAATCCCTTTGTGGTCAGATTCTAGATGTGATTTATTTCTGTATACCCACTGTCAACCTGGCAATAAGTAGATATTCAGATGATGTTTGATTAAATAAAATTTAGTGATTTAGGGGTTTCAATTCCCCCTTTTGCAGTTGTACTGAAATGAACATCATGGTGCTTGAATTTTTTGCCTGCAATGGTGTTCTAAATGTTTTGTTGGGGTATAACTTATACACCATAAAATTGTCCATTTAAGTGTGCAACTTAGTGATTATTATCATATTTACAGAACTATGCAACCATCACTACAATCAAATGTTAGCACTGATTTTTAGAAATGGAATTTCCTGATCAAGGAATTCGCAGCAACATGGATGGACCTAGAGGGGATCATGATCAGTGAAATAAGCCAGAAAGAAAGAGAAAATTATCGAATGGTTTCACTTATAACAGGAATATAGGGGAGCCAAATAAGAAAGCGACATTCAGCAGGGAAGGAGGGGAGGGGGAGGGCTCAATAGCGGGGAAGAGGGGAGCACAGAGGACTATGGTGATGGCTCCACGGGTGAACAGGTGGTGGGTAACTTATGGGGAACACACAATAATGTAAAAGATATGAATAACAAAAATAAATATCTATTTAAAAAAAGGAAGTTAAACTCAAGTGAATCTTTTGAAGATGTTTTTCATGCATATTATCAAATATCTCTCTAAAAGGCTATACTAGTTAATGGTGGCCAAACAGGCTGCTTAAGTATAGCAGACCCAGCCAATTGCTGCGTTGGGCAACACCAGTTAATGATGGATCCAAACATCTGTGACAAGTGGGTGTTGAGGAACATACCAGAGCTTTGTTGGTTTATTCCTTGAAAAGTCAGTTTCACTATGTATATCTCTTTTTATCCATATTTTCAAGTGAATGTCAGTGAGCAACCTACTTATTCACAATTTGTGATAGTTATGTTCTAGATGTGTTATGGTTCCTTTCCTTATAATATTGGTTTGTAGCTTATAGTTTAATTTAAATAACACATCCATTCCTGTAAGCTTTGGTAGAACCAGCCATTATAATTATATCTGTCCACTGCCATTTGGTGGTGGTGGATGGATTTCTCTTTAACATCTTTTCCAGTGTTTTCCATAGCTATTTATTTATATTGGTTTTATCCATGTCAGTTTTAGTAATTGATGTGTTAAAAGTAGCATAGAATAATATGAATTTTCTTCTGATTTTTGGTTAGATAAAAAATTCTAAAGTCCAGTCTTTACTCCCTCAGTGTACTGTAAACATTATTTCATGATTTTCTAATACTTAGTATTGGGATGAAGATGTTCAATATCAGCCTCATATTCTTTTTTAAATAAATAATTTGTGTGTTTATTAGGAATATTTTCCTCACGTGGGAATTCAGAAATATCCTCGGGGAATCTGGCAGATGGCACCAAAATGAAGACACCAAGCTTGCTTCCTCTCTATATTCACAATCAAATTATAGCTAAACAAAAACAATAACCCTTAAAAGGTAAACAAGATAACTGCTGCATACATCAAAAACAATGGCATGGCAGAAAGGAGTAAGAAAAACGATAATAAAACTGTGTTTAGGCCTTCCTGGTGGCGCAAAAGGTTAAGTCTCAGTACTATGAAGCTATCTACAGCCACTGTGCATGAATCTGATCCCCAGCCAAAGAGCTAACCTACATGGCACAGTAGACCTCTCTTGTCTCGCCTGCTGCTCCCCTCAGCAGTGTATTTCAGTAGATCTGCCTGTTCTGCTTTCCACTCTGTCTCTGGTGAACCCTCTCACCAATGCCCATGCCCGTACCTCTGGCCTACACCCCAGATCTTGCATGCATGCATAAATAAAATAAATCTTTAAAAAATTTAAAAAATAAACTGTGTTTAGACCCATACTGTGACAATAAAATCTACAAGAGGGAGGAGTTGCTGCTAATTCAGAGTCTCTCTGCTGTTGTTGACTCAAAAGTATGTGCCCATATCAGGAACTTAAAAACCAGACACTACACTGGAGAAGAGGGTGCAGGCCAGTGGGTGCACGACTGGAGAACTATGGGACTAAGGGTGCGGGGTGGTGATTACAGGCTTGAGACTGTGGCTCCCAAAATTAGAACAGTTGGATTCCAAACTGGAAGGGAAGAGGCAGATCAGATCACCTGTATCTCCTCTTAGTAGGGATCATATAGTATTCTCATGCAGTTGCTGTGATATGCAAGACATGGGCCTTACACCCACCCAGATCCAAAACTGAGATAGCAACTGAATGTTCTCACTAACCAGAGTTTTAAGAAACTGGATATTACAACAGGAACAAGAAGCTCAAGATAAGCCTCATACTCAAAAAGCAAATAGAAAAATTCCCAGTTTGTGACCCTGACACGACTATGGTTCCTACCTAATACTATATCTATTGTTTAAACACATCTTAGAGGTTGATGCTGGCATGAAACTACTTGTGACCTTTTGGATGAGGAATTGGCCTAGGGGAGAGGATCATTGTGGACCCCTACCACACAACTTAGGTACCCACAGAACTGTAGGAAGTTTGAACACTTAATGTTCACTGGAGGTAACATTTCAGTGCCAAGCTACCTTGGTTTCTTCATACCTGTTATACCTTATGAGCAGCACTGCAACAGCCATCTGGACAGGTAAAAAGGCATTGACCTGTGAAATAAAAGACATCTAAAAATCCTGTGTAAAAAAACCTATAATCATACCCAGTTTTTTGTAGGAGTATAAAAAGGCCATTTATCAAGATAAGAAAAGGAAACTCCCTATTAAAACAAACAAAAAAAAACTAAAAATAATGAGACAGAATAAAAAATGCTGGCATAAACAGACCATGAAAGAAGTTTCCATCTAGCACAACTGGACAATATGTTTGATGAGGAGTTTAAGGTAACAGTTATGATCATGCTTGCTAAATTAAAAGAGTGGAGGAAGAAAAACAAGAACACAATAAAGACTGAGAAAATATGAGACTGTTACAAATAGAATAAATGGATCTAAAAATACTATAACCAAATTTAAAAGTACAATAGAGGGCTTCAACAGCACACAAATAATGGAGAGAATCAGTGAGTCTGAATGCACAATGGCAGAATACACACAAATAGAACAATAAAGAAAAAGGTGAATAAAAAGATGAAAACAGTATAAAAACTCTTTGGGATAACCCAAATAGAAATAAAACGTGTACCATGGTATTTTTAGAATAAAAGAAATGGAAATGCTTAGAAAAGTTATTTAAAGAAGTAATTGCTGAGAACCACATCAATCTGAGGAATGAACTAGACTTCTGAGTTAAAAGGCCCAAAGAGTTACAAGCAAAATAATACTGGACTGACACACTCAAAGACACATTATAATTAAATTTATGAAAGCCAACAATAAGGGAAGAATAATAAAAGCATCAAGGAAAGGAAGAGTAACACCTATTAGACTGTCCATAGACTTTTAAGTAGAAAAATTACAGGCCAGAAGGGAATGGCAAGAGATATTTAAAGTACTCAGAGAAAAATATTTCCAGTCTAGAATATTTCATCCTGTAAGATTATCATTCAAGATAGAAGGAAAGGTAAGGAAATTCAATTAAAAGCAGGGGAGGGGGAAGAAGAGGGATTGAAATAGGAAAGGGAATAGTACAAGGGACTATGGTGATGGTGCACAGGTGAATTGGTAGTGGGAAGTTTGTGGGGACTGCAGCTGAGAGGAGAAAGCAAATACTGTACAAAAATAAACAATGATGTAATATATATATATATATATATATAAAATAAATTTAAATAAAAAAGAAAAAGTTAAAAGAATATATCAATACCAACACAAATGAAAGAACTGTTAAAAGAGCTATTATAAAGTAGCAACAAAATAAATATAGAGGTAATAGACACCTAAGTTTTACAATGTTGAGGAGAAAGTGGATAAGAATGTGTCATGTAAGAATAAGTTTGGTATCACACTGTCTAGCAGGACGCAAAAATAGTCCATCATATGCTCACCTCAGCAGAACCTTCAAGCAAAATTAAATAGAAGTATCGTATAAGACAATGGAAATGGGATCTAAATGAAACATAAAAGGAATATGTCAAAAAATAAAAAGATAAAGACAAGGGAAACAAAAGCAAAAATAAAAAAATAGGACTACATCAAACTAAAAAGCTTTTGTACCTCAAAAGAAAATACCACAACAACCAAAAGGCAACCTACAGACTAGGGTAAGATATTTGCATATCACATTTCCAAAATTTAGAAAGAACTCATACAACTCAAAAACAAACACTAAACAATCCAATCAAAAAGTGGGCAAAAGACCTCTCCTCTCTGGCCTTCTGCTGCCCTCTGCAGTGTATTTCAGTAGATCTGCCTGTTCTGCTCTGCCCCACTCTGTCTCTGGTGAATCTTCTCACCCCCCACACCTCTGGCCTACACCCCAGTTCTTGTATGCATAAATTAAAAAAATCTTTTTTTAAAAGAAAAAGACCTAAATAGGTACTCCTCCAGAGAAGACTTTCAGATGGCCTACAGGCACTTGAAAAAATTCAATCACCACAATCAGATATCACCCCACTCTTGTAAGAATGGCCTATATAAAAAAGACTGGAAACAACAGATGTTGGTGAGGATGTGGTGAAAAGGAATACTCATCTACTGTCGCTCTCGACCCGCAAGAACGACCAGGAGACACTGAGCGGCAAGCTTTGTTTCTTTATTGTTGGTAGGATCTCTCTCCTCCCCCAATCCCGTACAGCATATTTATATATTCTTGGGACCAATCACAGCATAGGGGAAGTACACGTTATCCAATCCAAATCGTGTTCACGTGCACAGACTGGCCCACGACCGATAGCACGAGCTTCCCATGCGGCAGGCACGCCGGGCGGGGATTTCCCGATACTCTGCGGCCCTTCCTGTTGCTGTCGAGCTCGGCGCCATTGTTTGGGTGTGCCCACTGCCGGGCCTAGCTGGCTCCCAACAATCTACTGTTGGTGGGAATGTAAATTGGTAGCATCTCTGTGGAAAATGTTGTGGATATGCCTCAAAAGACTAAAAACAGAAATACCACATGATCCAGAAATAGGTATCTACCCAAAGAATATGAAGACAGTAATACAGAAAGATTTATCCCCTACTATATTCACAACAACATTATTATTATTTACTATTGTAAAGTTGGGGAACCAATCTAAATACCTGTCAGGCAACTAGATAAAAAGTTGTGGAATAGATGCACAATGGAATGCCACTCAACTATTATAAAGACAAAGTAACACTTTTTGGGACAAAATGGATGGATTTTTAAAGATTTATTTTATTTATGCGTACAAGAACTGGGGTGTAGGCAAGAAGTTTAGAGGGTGAGAGGATTCACCAGAGAATCAAAACCCTCTCCCAAAACAAAAGCCCAGGACCAGATGGCTTCACAAATGAATTCTACCAAACATTCAGAAATGAACTAGGGCCTATCCTCACCACTCTTTCAAAAAATTGAGAAGGAAGGAATACTACCAAATACATTTTATGAAGCCAGCATTACATTAATACCAAAACCAAACAAGGACAACACACAAAGAGAAAATTACAGGCCAATCTCTCTAATGAACACTGACGCACAGATCCTCAAATCCTAGCCAAAAGAATCCAACAATAAATCAAAAAGATAATTCACCATGACCGAGTGGGATTTATTCCAAGGGCAGAAGGATGGTTCAACAGCAGAAAATCAATTAATGTGATCCAACACATCAATAAAAAAATAAAAATAAAAATAAAAATCATAGGATCATATCAAAGGATGTTGAAAAAGCATTCGGCAAAGTTCAACATCCATTTATGGTGAAAGTCCTCTAAATTCACAGGATAAAAGGAACATATCTTAACATGATAAAGGTCATATACAAAAAACCTATAGTCAATATCATTCTCAATGGTGAAAAACTGAAAGCCTTTCCCTTACGATCTGGAACAAGACAAGGATGTCCACTATCACCAATGCTTTTCAATATAATACTGGAAATCCTAGCCAGAGCATAAGACAAGAGAAAGGCATACAGGGAATCCAAAGAGGGAAAGAAGAAGTAAAGCTATCACTATTTGCAGACAATATGATAATATACATAGAGAACCCTAGAAACTCCACTGAAAAACTAATCAAAATAATCAACCAGTTTAGTAAAGTAGTAGGATACAGAATCAGTAGCCTTCCTATATGCAAACAGTCAATCCAAAGAAGAAGAAATAAAGAAAACCATCCCTTTTAAAATTGAAAAAAAAAATCAAATACCTGGGAATAAACCTAACAAAAGAGGTGAAGGACATATACAAAGAAAATTATAATACACTGTTAAAAGAAATAGAAGAAGACACAAAGAAATTGAAAGACATCCCCTGTTATGGACTGGAAGAATTAACATTACAAAAATTATCATCCTACCAAAAGCAATTTACAAACTCGATGTTATTCCAATAAAAATCTCAATGATATTCTTCAAAGAGATAGAATGAATATTGATAAAATTCATATGGAACCGCAAAACACTTAGACTTGCCTAAGCTCTTCTGACCAAAAAGGAGAATGGAGGTATCACATCCAGACTTCAAACTATACTATAAATCCATTATGATTAAAACTGCATGGTCCTGGAACAAAAACAGACACACAGACCAATGGAATCAAATAGAAAACCCAGAAATAAATCCACATATTTATGGACAACTAATCCTTGATAAAGGTGCAAAGAATGTGCAATGGAACAAGGACAGTTTTTTGAATAAATGGTGCTGGGAAAACTGGATGGCTACATGCAAAAAAAAAAATGAAGCTGGACTACTATCTTACACCATGCACAAAACCCATTCAAAATGTATAAAAGACTTGGATATAAGACCTGAAGCTGTAAAATATATAGAAGAAAATATAGGCAAAACATTACAAGACATACATCTTAGTAACATCTTTAAAGACAAATCCTCCAAAGCAAAGAAAGTGAAGGAAAAGATAAACAGTTGGGACTACATCAAACTAAAAAGCTTCTGCACAGCAAAAGAGAATTAACTAAAACAAAGAGACACTCTATTGATTGCAAAAAAAAATTTTTGCACACAATGCTACTTGTAAGGGGGCTGATCACAAAGATTACAAAGAGCTGACACAACTCACCAAAAACAAAGTAAACAATCCACTCAAAAAATGGGCAGAAGAGCTAAAAAGACACTTCTCCAAAGAGGGAATACAAATGACCAACAGGTATATGAAAAAATATTCAACATCACTTGTTATCAGGGAAATGCAAATCAAAACCACTATGAGATACCACCTTACACCAGTAAGAATGGCACATATTAAAAAAAAACACGAAATGACAAATGTTGGTGAGGATGTGGAGAAAAAGGAACACTCCTACATTGCTGGTGGGAATGCAAACTGGTCCAACCAGTATGGAAAGCTGTATGGCAGTTCCTCAAACTACTAAAAATGGAGCTTCCATATGATCCAACAATTCCACTCCTAGGAAGCTACCCAAAGGACACAAAAACGTTAATACAAAAGGATACATGTACCCCTATGTTTATTTCAGCACTATTTACAATAGGCAAAGTATGAAAACAACCCAAATCCCCAAAACTAGATGACTGGATCAAGAAGATGTGGTATATATACAAAATGGACTACTATTCATCAATCAAAAAAGATAAACTCATGCCATTCACAGAAACATGGTTAGAGCTGGAAAGGTTTATGCTCAGTGAAATAATCCAGAAAGAAAAAGAAAAATCTCGGATGGTCTCACTCATAGGAGGAATGTAGTGGAACCTAATAAGGGATCAGGAAAAAAAATAACTATAATAAGTTAAAAAACAAAATCAACAGGCAAGTACTTACCATAGACACTCTGCAGGGGAGGGGGAGGGAGAGGGATCAAAACAGGGGAGGGAAGAACACAAGGGACTATGGTAATGGTGCACGGGTGAATTGGTGATGGGAATTTTACAGGGACAACACCTGAAAGGAGAAAGCATGCATTGTACAAAAAGGATGATATACAATATATAAAATAAATGTCACAGTTCTTGAATTAAAAAAATGTCTAACTAGGCTAACAAAAGGAGGGAGAAACCATTCATAGAGTTAGAAATGAAAGAGGATAAATTACTACACATAGCATAGAAATGCAAGGGGTCTTAAGAGATTACTATGAACTATAGTGAATAAATTAAAAAACCCTGAAGAAATGTACAAAATTCTAAAACATTACAGCTTAACAGGACTAAACAAGGAAGAAACAGAGAAGTTCCAATAAACCAGTCACAATAATGAAAATGAAAGCATCGATTTAAAAATCTCTCCTCCCCAAAAAATCAGGGGCCAAACAACTTTACAGATGAATTCTGTCAAATCTTTAAAGAACTTATGCCTATTCTGCTCAAATTATTTCTAAAAACCCAGAAAGGGCGACTGCTCAATAATTTATCTTATTGTTTTTTAAACATATATTTTTATTGTTATTTATGTCTTTTACATTTTGTATTCCCCTTGGGTAGCCCACCACCAATTCACCCATGATCCATCTCCATGGTCCCTTGTGTTCATTTCTATTCCATTTTCTGCCCTTTTCCTTCCCTCACTCTGCCTGCCTCCTCCGCCCGCCCCACTGATTGTCTCTCTCCCACCCGGCCTCCCTATAGTCCTGTTATAAGTGAAACCATTCGATATTTTTCTCTTTCTTTCTGGCTTATTTCACTGAGTATGATCCCCTCTAATTCCATCCATGTCGCTGCAAATTGCATGTGTTTATCCTCTTTCCATGCTGAATAGTATTCCATTGTGTATATGTACCACATCTTCTGGATCCAATCATCTATTTTTGGACATCTGGGTTGCTTCCATACCTTTGCTATTGTGAACAGTGCCGCAATGAAC
>PVIJ01020587.1:0-20588 GCA_004024925.1 Scalopus aquaticus | reverse complement strand
TTCTTCTTCAGATTGGGTGTTTGCATATAGGAAGGCTATTGATTTTTGTGCATTGATTTTGTATCCTGCTACTGTACTGAACTGGTCTATTATTTTGAGTAGTTTTTCTATGGATTTTTTAGGGTTTTGTATATATATTATCATATCATCTGCAAATAGAGACAGTTTAATTTCTTCTTTTCCTATTTGAATCCCTTGACTTTATTTTCATTGGAAGGATGTGTTCGTCACTCTTTCATTCCACGAATATGTAGAGTATGAGCCATCTGCTCTGTGCTGCGCACAAAACAGACAGATCCCCATTTTCAGAGAGCTGCTTTCTGGCAGGAGGCAGTGAATAATAAAGACAAGAACCCCACCCCACCCCCACCTGCAGAGGGGCAGAGACGGGGGACAGGCAGGGGCAGGTAGAGCAGCATGGGAAGGAAGGCCTTGTGGGAGCAACTGTGTCCATCAATGGGGTCAGTGTAGAAGGGGCGATGGAGCAGAGCCCTGGGGAGGGGGTAATGGAGGGTGAGGGCCCCATGGAGGGAACAGTCTATGGGGGGGCTGGCTGGTGCCAGGTGTGCAAGGACAGAGGGGTGAGGATCAGCCAGAGCAGGGGGAAAGGGAGGGAAACGGGAGTGGGTGTCAGAGGCCTGGGAAGGGGTCACCCTGTGGGGCTGGGGTGACTGTGGGGATGGGAAACCCCTGACAGGCTGTGAGCAGAACAGGACCTGGGTCAGTCCCAGGGGAAAGGGGCCCAGTCTGGGGGTGGCAGGAGAGACTAGTCTGTGTGTGTCCAGGTGAGAGAGGGGGGGCTCAGGCCAGGCTGGGGCAGCACAGGTGAGAAGTGGCTCTTTGGGGGTGCAGGAGGCTCCTGAGGACAGCACAGGCCTGTCCTGCCCTTCCCAGGCCTCCTTAGGCCAAGGGCTCTGACTGGGGAGCAGGCTGGTGGAAAATTTTTTTTTAATTGAGGGACCATTAATTTACATGCTGTAGATTTTAGGTGTGCAGTTTGTCCCTGGGGACCTGTATATTTCACACACTCACTACAAAAAGCCCAATCGCAATCCTCAACAAGCTATTCCCTCTACCCTCTGTCTCCTCTGGTAATTGCTACTTTGCTACCAGTGTCTACAATTTTGTTTTTGTTGTGCTTGTTGATTGCTTTTGTTTTCATTTCCACAAATGAGCACATTTGTCTTTCTCCATCTGACTCAGCGTATAGGTCAGTATCTCTCCATGTTATTGAAAATGGCAAATTTTCATCTCTTTTACAATAACTGTGTACTATTCCATTATGTGTGTGTATCCGTCATCCGTCCTCCAGCACTTGGGTTGTCCCAGACTTTGGCTATTGCATATAGTGCTGCAGTGAAAACAGGGGCACGGCTATTTCTGAAGAAGTGTTTTCATGTTCTTCAGGCAAATGCCCAGGAGTGTAATGACTGGATGAAATGGTAATTCTATTTTATTTTTTTTGAGAAACCATTTTTCCAAAGTGGCTGCACCAATTACATACATTCCCACCAACAGTGCACAAGTTTCCTTTATCCCCTAATCCTCAGGAAAATTCATTTTTTTCTTCGCTTTTTGATAATAGTCTTACTGGTGTAAGCTGAAATCTCATTGCTTGATTTTCAAATATTGACCCATCCTTGTGCTGCTGGGATAAATCCCACTTGACCATGACGTGTGATCCTTTTTAAGGGATTGTTGAATTTGGTTTGCTAAGATTTTTTTCTGAGGGTTTTTGCATGTACGGTCATCAGAGATGTTGGTCTGTAGCTTTCTTTATTTATGATGTCATTTTCTGCTTTTGGTAGTGAAGAAATGGTGTTCATATAAAATGTGTTTGGAAGTATTCACTTTCCTCCATTTTTTTAACATTTGAGAAGGGTCGGTATGAGTTCATCTTTGAAGGTTTCATGATTTTTGGGGAAACTTTGATAACTTTCTGTTTCCTTGCCTATACTTCGTCTCTCATGTTTTCTGTTTCTTCCAGAATCTGTCTTGGAAAGTTATATACTTCTAAGAATTTGTCCATTTTTTGCAGATCATGCTAGGATCTTCAGGTTATTAACTTGTAGATCTTTAGTTCCTTATCCTCTGATTCCTGAAATGTCTGTTGTAACTTTTTTTCATTCTGATTCTATTTATTAAAGTTTTTTTTTCCTTTTTTTCCTTGTAAGCCTAACAAGAGGTTTGTTTGTTTTTCTTTTTTAAGGACCAACTTTTGGTTTCATTGATCTTTTAGATTATCTTGATTTATGCTCTGCGTAATTCTGCTACAATTAATATTTCCTTCCTGCTACCTATGTCCCATTGTAGTTTGTGTCCTCATTGTCATTTGTCTTGTGGCATTTTTTTAAAAGATTTATTTATTTACGCATACAAGCTGGTGTGTAGGCCAGAGGTGTGGGGTGAGAGAGTGGGGAGAAGAACAAGCAGATTGACTGAAGTACGCTGCTGAGGGGAGCAGCAGGCGAGGCACATGCTATGTCATGTGGGAATCTCCCTGGCTGGGGATCGAACTGGTGCTACAGTGGCTGCGGATTGCTTCATAGGCTGAGACTTAACCTGTTGTGCCACCAGGGAGGCCCTGTCTTGTGGCATTTTTAAATTTCTTCTTTCATTTTCTCTTTAACCCAATAGTCATTCAGTGTATGTTGTTCAGTCTCCACATATTTTTGGTTTTCCCTGCTTTCTCTTTACGGTTGTTTTCTAGATTGATACTACTGTGATCAGAGAAGATACTGATATGATTTGAATCTTCTTGAATTTATTGACGCTTTGACACACGATGTGGTCTATTCTGGAGACTCTTTCATATGCACCTGAGAATGTGTTCACTTTTTGGGGGTGTTGTGTCCTATTAATGTCTATTAATTCCTCACTTAAGTTTTTTGACTCCTTATTGGTTTTCTGTCTGGTTGATGTCTCCATTTGATGAGTCATATCTGGGGTAGGGTCCCTAATTCTATGTCTCAGTCCCTCCTGGTGATCCTGGTGCATGCTGAAGTTGAGAACCAGAAAGTTTTAGTTCTTTATGGAAACTTCTGCTAGCAGATATACTGAGTATCTTTGTCATTATTTCTGGACTACAAATTATGGTTGGAAGATCTCCCCCAGATTCAGATTTATCACTGCTCAGTCCTTCAGGCCATCTGACTCTCATCAGCGCCTGCCTGGGCCTTCCCACTGATGGTGTGTTCCCTGCTCTAGTGTGTGTCTCTCATGCTTTCTCACTCCCATGTCTGTGTTCTCAGATGAGTTCCAGGTGATCGGCCCCTCAGTGCCCATTGTGGCAGAGCTGGGTGAGGACGTCACACTGTCCTGCTCCCTGTACCCCATCATGAGTGCAGAGAACATGGAGCTGAAGTGGTTCCGTCCTGATTTCTCGGAGTCAGTGTTCATCTATCAAGACCGACAGGAACAACCTGAGGAGCTGACAGCCCAGTATGCAGGGAGGACCTCGCTGGTGGAGGAATTACTCAGTGAGGGGGAGGCTGCTGTGACCATCCACAAGGTCCAGGCTGCCGACAGCGGGCTGTACACCTGCAGCTTCAGAGATGGAATCTTCCATGAGCAAGCCAGTTTGGAGCTGTAGGTGGCAGGTTGGTGACATGGTTAAACACCTCAGAGTCCTGGAGTTTTGGAGCTGGGGGAACCTAAGGACAATGTAATGTACTCATTTTACTTACGTGGAAGAAAAGGCTTATTGATTAATTGTTTCATTAAATATAAATATACAGAGCACCTACTGTTCAATAAGTGAATCTATTTAATTCTTCACTGTGAGTTTATATTTTCAAGTGGGAGATTGAGCAATAATAATAAATAAACATGCTATAAGTGATTTTGGAAAGTAATAAATGATGCAAATAAGGAGCTAATTGGAATAGGGGAAATGGTGTCTGGGAGTGATGCAGGTTGCAGTAATAAATTGGAGCTCTCCCTGGTCTCACTTAAACAAAGATTCAACATTTTTTTTTATCTGAGCAAAGACTCAAGGGAAATTGGGATTTAGCTAAGTAGATATCTGGAGTATGGGTGTTCCTTTCCCCACTTTTATTGAGAAATAATCAATATACAACATTTATATGCCTATGGCAAATAACATAATGATTTGAGGTACATATATAGTGAAATTATTGTCACAATATGTTAAATAACATCCATACTCTATAATAGAGACAATAAAAAAAAGAAAAAGATGCAAAAGGGGGCAATTATCTCATTGTGAAAAAATTTTTTAGGCATATTCTTTTAACAACTTTCCTTCATATCACACAGCAGTGCTATCTATAGCCATCATATTGTTAGTTACAGGGAACTCAATCTCTAAGTTGAGGGAACAGTCAGTGTGAATAACTTGGGTGAGTTGTATCCTTCGCTCACATGGAGTCCTCATGACTGGTGGGAGAACGTGAGGAGCAGGGTGTCATGAGGTAACAGTACTGTTATAAAGAGATGTCATTGATACAGGGTACACAGGATACAGGGTGGCTGATTAATGCTGCCAAATGTAATCATAAAAATCTGCATAGGACTTGATACTTGAGCTGGGGCTATATTTTGTCAAAGTTCCAAAAATTCCATCAGACAAGGGGAAGAAAGGACATGGGAGTCTACAGAGTGTGGTTGACTGTGTTTAACAGTTATTAAATTTTTGAGTTTGGATTGTTGGGCCTCGAAGACACAGGAAAGAATATTTGTGAGGGAAGCAGAAAGAAGAGGATTAGAAAGGAAGTTTCCAGATCAGTGATGGCATTGCATGCCATGTTAATGTATTTGAGTGTGTAGCTTTAGAAGATTTTAAGCAGACTAGTGCTTAGAATGATGACTCTGTCAGTAGTAGGTAGGAGAACAGGAACGAGCAATGTCTGGAGGTGTGGTGTATGGTTATGGGGTACAGAGGAGGAGGCCTGACACACAGTGGCAGGGGTGGGCAGGAGGTCAGATACCACTGAGGTTAGTTACTGGGCTTGTTACATGAATGGTCATTGGCTCCTGGCTGGGGGAGGACAGCTTCAGGGGGAAAGGCTGGTGACAGGCCTTGCCCATGAGCTCCTCCTCCAGCACCTAGACTATGATGCCCTTCCATGGAGATGGCAGAAAGAAGACCCACAGGGCCAGTTCTTTAAGTCTCTAATGAGTCATTAGATAAATGAAGTGACATGTCTGATCTAAGGGTCAGCATGTGAGGAACTGAAATTGTAGGTGGCAGAGTGTGAAATAGGATGAAGAATTACGAATTTTTTATAACCAATTTACCACAGATGAGGCAAAAGCATGAGTTCAGATCCACAATTTGAGTGGAAGGGCATGTGAGGGATCATTTTGGATAAACATAACCCACAGTACTGGAGCAAAAGGGAGGGAGGTGGGGAAGCTGCTGAGTTGATAATTAGAAGCGATGTGTGAGGAGACACAGAAGCTGAGGGAGAAGAAGCCCTGGGAGAGGGTGTGGGATAAGAGGGGGCTTTAAGGACTGGACCTGGGACTGTGCTGCCTTCAGGGAGCAGGTGGGGGGAGAAGGTCAGGGAGGGGGCTCAGCAGGGGCCAAGTGGCAACAAACCACCCTCCAGAACATGAAACCAAACCAAGATGAGGGTGGTTTCAAGGTGAAGTCAGGAGTGTCTTGTGTTGAAGGGAGACTGGGTGAGAAGGAGTGTGGAGAAGGGGGGTGTCAAACAGGAGAGTTTTGGTGAGTCCCCAAAACAGATTCAAAAGAGCAGTAGGTGGAGCTGCTCTGTGGTGACAGAGATGTAGGTAAAAGTGCGAAATTACGTGTGTTTATGGGTTAGAAAGTGCACTCTTCTAACAAGGAAAGAAAAGACAATCTACAAATATTTGAATATGTTTAAATAATTATATAAATAATGTATAGAAAGTTAGAGGTCAACAATTATTAGTAGATACATGTAGCATATGAGTAGAGGGGAGAGAGAGAGAAAGAAAGAAAATGGTAGGGATCAGCCTTCAGGAGAGAAGGTGACCTGTGGGGTGAGAGCTCAGGGAACAGTCATCCTTGTGGGGAAATTCCCTCTCCCTGAACCACAGAGGGTGGGAGAGAGTGAGATCAGTATGGATATGGAAGAGTTTTGGGGTGATTGAAAGAAATAGAATAGCATCTACTCCATTTCACAAGTCTTCTAACTTCAAATATTTTCTGTTATTAGAGGATGCCATTCAAAATTTTTTGTTAGGGAAAATGAATGACTGAGTTTATGTTTTATATTTTTTAAAGATTTATTTATTTTTGCATACAAGATGGGGTGCAGGCCAGAGGTGTGGGGCGGTGAGAAAGTTCACCAGAGATAGATTGGGGAGCACAACAGGCAAATCGACTGAAGTACACTGCTGAGGAGAGTAGTGGGTGAGACAGGAAAGGTTGGCTGCACCGTGTGGGAATCTCCCTGGCTGGGTATCGAACTCGTGCTGCAGCTGCCAACAGCTCCACAGCGCTGTGCTCAACCCATTGCGTCATGTGGGTACCACATGCCTGTTCCTCCTGGATTGATCTGCAGTTTTATCCTTCATTTATTTATTCATATGATTTGTGTGTTTAGAGACAAAGATGTGAAATTCCTTTTCCTCTCCTGTGGGCATGGTCTCTACCTGTAGGGCTGGGAGAGGAGCCCAGACCCTTCCAGACTTTCATGCTCTTTCCTTCTGGTCTCTGCGTCAGGGTCACTGTCTTGCTCCCCACAGAGGATGGCCTCCCCCAGATCCCCCAGAATGCACCCGACAGCCTCCCCTGGAGGTGTGCACAGGTGGGCCCTGCCCCATTGGCTCTCATCTCCCCTCCGCAGGTGTGGGCTCTGCCCCCCAAGTGCACATCACGGGGCCAGAGGAGGACGGGGTGCGCGTGGTGTGCACGGCCTCGGGCTGGTTCCCGGAGCCCCAGGTGCGGTGGAGAGACCCCCATGGAGGGGAGTTCCCGGAGTTCTCCAAGGCCCAGGCTCGGGACTCTGAGGGGCTGTTCAGCGTGGAGGCCGCCCTGGTGGTGAGAGACAGCTCTGCGGGGGGCGTGACCTGCTCCATCCTCAACCCCGTCCTGGGCCAGGAGAAGGCCATGGCCATGGTCATCCCAGGTCAGCGCTGCCCCCACCCCACTCCCTGCGGGGTCAGAGGGCGGGGCTGGCACCCCAGTGTGCTGAGCTGGGCTGTCCTGGGCTGTGTCCTGATGGGGTCTCTGGGGGTCTCTGGCCGCAGAGTCCCTCTTTCCCCGGGCCTCCCCCTGGAAGCCGGCTCTCCTGGTGAGCCTGCCCCTGCTGCTGCTCCTGCTCCTGGGGGCTGCCGGCTACGCCCGGAGAGAACATTCCACACAGATGCGGGAGCTACAGGAACAGATGAGTCTGTGCCGGGCCAAGGGGGACAGACAGACCAAGGAGGAGGCCCTGAAGGACACAGGTGAGGCAGGGCAGGGGCCAGCATGGTGAGTGTGGCCGTGGGGGCTGAGAGGGACATGCTGACCACAGAGCCAGAGCCCAGGGCCACTCTGCAGGGGTCAGAGCAGGTGGCTGAGGAGACCCAGAGAGGACAGTGGAGCTTGGAGCCTCAGTTGGGGCTGGTGGTGGAACTTCTAAGACACAGAGTTTCATTTTTGTGGGTTCTCTAGGCACACAAATATTCTTTTTAGGAACATGAGTTTATTTTTATTTATTGTTTCACTTTCAGATGAACTCCAGGCAATTCTAGGTAAGCTCTGCTCTCCCTCCTGAACTCTGTGTTCCCTTCATGAAGACCTTCTGCTCCTAGCTCACCTGTTTCCTGTGTTGTCTTTCAGACCAGAGGAAGGCCGCTTACCTGGCTGGTGAGTGATGCTCCAGGTGTCCTGGGCCTCTGCCCCCCACCCCCATGCCCAAGTTTCCTTCCCCTTGTCTTTCTGAGCACAACATGTGGACCCTCTTTCCTGGGGTGGTGGTGAGACCTGGTGAGGCAACTCCTCAGTTTTGGGATCCTGGTAGTGTGGTGATCCCTGGAGCCTCCGGCATCTGGGGTCTCATCCCAACCCTGAACTTCCCATCATGGTGCTGGCTTTCTGGCCTTCAGTGCATCTTGGTCTTGGTCAGCACCTGGAAGCAACAGCCAGATGCCCTGAGATTTCATAAATCAATGGAGTTTTAAGTTTCAGAGTGTGACCTCCTCCTGCCCTCTCTCCCCAATACCCCACCCAAGGGAAGTCTGTTCTCCCTGTTCCTGAAGATGCTGATAAGTTGTGATGGGACATGACAGGGTGACCCTGTGTTGGAGGGGGTGGGGGGACTTTCCATCTACCAGAGAGTGTTTATCTCTAGATCTACTTCATCTGAGAAGGTGGGCCACTTTCACGCTGGAGCTGGTCTGATGGACATGTAGTGTTTTTATTTTATCTTCCTGTTAATTTTGCGGATATATTTGCTAGAAAATACTGAATATAATATTTATGGACTAATATGTACATTAAAAAGTATATTTTTGTATACCTGTTTTGATCTTTGTAGAAACACCGAGCAGCACGTGGACAGGAGCTCTGAGGCTGCGGGGCCCAGAGCCGCTCAGGGACTCGCCCAAAGCCCCACAGCAGCAGCAGCAGGGCTGGGTCCGTCTGTCCTGCAGGCCCCTGACCTGAGCCAGGCATGTCCCACCACCCCTTGCTGTCTGCGCAGGGCAGGAGGTCATGACCTCTCCAGCTCTCCCCTCCCCACCCAGAGAGTCTCCCCTGCAGAACAGGGGGAGCCCAGGGCCCTTGGGTCCCATGAGCAGGTGGTTGTGCTGAGTCTCCCCTGTGTGTTCCCTTTCAGCCTGGAGGAAGGCCCAGCTGTACGCAGGTGAGTGGCCCTGAGGGGCCTGGGACAAACCCCCCAGCCTCCCCTCTGTCCCTTCTCTATCAGGGGACACCCCCCAGGAAGGTTTGGGGTCCCTGGTCTCCTCTCACTCTGGAGCCACCATCTGAGGACTGCAGGGCCCTCCTTGTGAGCACAGACCTGCCTCCTCCTGCCCTGTCCCCCCTGCAGGTCACGTGAGGTCAGGACACCAGAACCATCACCTTTCATTTTAATAGCATTCTGATTGTCTGAAAGGTTTAGGGTCATGGTACTTTATCTTTTTTTAGGGGAAAATTATGAAGATTGGAAGCTGAAATTAAGAGTGGCTGTAGTCCTTTCCCACAGAAAGGGTAGGGAGAATATTAGGAAAGAAAAGTCCGGATGGAGGAAGAGCGGAGATGGTAATTACAGGGATGTGTGGGAGACATGCCTTCTAGAGGTTAGATGGACTGAGGGACTGAAAGATGACTAAGGTCCCGGTTACCATGTTTGAATGTGGGCAGTACAGAGGCTTGACAGGTTTGGTTATGAACTGTAATTTTTTTTTGACGTTTTTCTCAAAAACCTACAGTGTAAAAACCATTTAGGAGGCCCCCATCTAATTGAGTTGCCTCTGACATGAGCTCCTCCCCCTTGTAGTACAGCCAGGGCAGGAATCTGATCCTGGGATCCTCGTGGTGAATTCTCCTCTCTCCCCCTCTCTCCTTACGCAGTTGGGAAACTAACGCTCCCCTGATGCCCTCTCAGAGTCTTCCTATGTCCCAGCCTTAGTTTAGGTGAATGACCTGCCTTTCTCCTCCCGAAGGAAGGTGTGGGGTGGGGAGAGGACATGGCCTTCAGGTGCTGGGGGGCAGGGGCCTATGCTCCTTTCAGTCATTTCAGGGGGTCTCCTGGGGCCACTGGTCTAAGAGCCTGTGTGGCACATGCTGAGGGGGCGGGCACATCCTGTCTGGTCATTAAAGCTTGTGGGTGACCCACCCTCTACAGCAGGGTCTGGGGTCTGTCTCTGGTCAGCAAATTGATAAACCTTCTCGGTCCCTCTTCCTGTCCCATGTCCTCGTCCTCCTATCCACACCCGTCCTTCCCTCCATCTCCCACTGAGGATGGGACACTCTTGGGTCCTCATCTCCCCATGTGCATCATGGGTCCTGGTGCTCCCTCCAGACCCCTCCCCTTTCAGGCCCTGCTCACGCTGCTTGGGGCCACCACTTGGGGGCCTCAGAGCTCCAGCTGCTGCTGACACATGTCCCCCACAATGAGCAGCCCCAACCACAGTTTAGCATCTCACACCACGACTCAGGGCAGGACCTGAGACCGTGTCCTGGCGCTAATCCAGGGTCTGGCAGGCCCCTTCTTTCCAGGAGCCCCTTCCTCTCCTGAGATCTAGGGCCCCCCTGCACTGACTGGGGTCCCCCATTCTCCGTCTACACAGCCTGCCCTGCAGCCTCTTTATGGCCCTGCTGCCGTCACCAGGTGATTGTCTGAGCACAGGTGCGGGGGTCACGCTGTTAGGGCTCATGTGATTGTCTCCACCTGATGATCCCAGTCACACCCCTGTTCCAGGCCCCATCTCTGTCCCACCTGCAGATTCCTCTCTCCTCTGGTAAACACATATTTATGGGTTCATGGGATTAGGACATGAATGTTGGAGTCATTATTCTGCTTTACAGAGATGTTTCTCTTGGAAGCTTCTATCTCTCTGGTCTGTTCTTGGAAGAAACAGATGAGTCCATCCAGTAGTTCATTGTTCTCTATCTTTAGCATGGTTTGGTTCCCTCTGTCCATGCAGATGTGGAGATGTCACTGGTGCTTGATCTTCTCAGTGTGTGTCCATGTCCCTACTCTGCAGGTCTCTCTCCTCCCAGAACCCTCCCCCTCCCCTCTGAGTGGGCAGGACTCTCTGCTGCAGGCTCCTGAGTCTCCTCACTCACGTCACAGTCACTCCACGTGCAGCTCAGGCAAGGTGAAGCTCTTTCCCTGTGACTAAGGGAAAAGCTTGCGTGTTCAAATCAATCCATTTTATATAGTATAATCCTTGGTCCCTACAATACTTTTTCAAGAGCACCTTATGTGCAGGATGGATGTGTGGCCGTGACTTAAAAAGCATAAATTGGTGGTTGTATCTGAGTTAGGGTCTTACTGTCAGTTGGCATCCAGCTTCCTCATCCCTTGAATTAAGTTGGTGCATGTACATGTATGTGAATCAAAAAGATAAAAAAGATAAATGCATCAAATAAGTGTTTCCAAACATTTTCCCTGTCAATCCTGTGTTCATTCTTGGAGAAAACCAGGCGCGGGCCCTGCTGTGTCAGTGTCTCGCGTCCCTCACGTGAACTGTGTGTCTCTTGCAGATTGGCGGAAGGAGCAGTTCCGGGCCTGTGAGTGACTCTGGTTCTCTCTGGGGCTTCTCAGCTTCTGGCCTTTCCTTCTGTTCTCTTTGTGGACACAGGGTCTGCACCCTCTGTGGGGGAGGGGTGAGCGCAGCTGTGACGTCACACAGCTGGGTTGGGGGTGACTGGTCATGGTTGCTGAAGGGGCTCCTTACTCCTTGCAGTCCAGGGGGGCCCCCAGGGGTCCTGGGACATATCTGACCCCCCAATAAGTCTTGCAGCTTCTTCTCTTGCCCGGGGGCTGTGGAGTGGAGACATCAAGCTCTCATTTCAGGGGGCATATCCCTCCCCCCACACAGATAAATGTCTGGGCTGAGGAGGTGTGTGCCTTTGTTATGTCACAGGGTGTTGGGCTGGCATAATGGTTTCTTCTCTCTGCAGGGTCTGTCACTGTGGATCCAGGTTATTGCTGTTATGGAATTGTCCTCTCTTACGACAAGAAGAGTCTGACCTGTCATCACGATGGTGTAGATAAAGGATATTTTGCTTGGGGGCATCACCTCAGGGCGCTGTTACTGGGAAGTAGAGGTCAGCAGTGGAGACAGAAGTGATTGGTGTCTGGGGGTCTGGAGGGAAGATGAGGAAACTAGATACAGTGGTCTGTCTCCACTGGAAGGGAAATGGACTGTGCGGCAGGACCTACGAGGTTTTGCAGCCTTTACTGATCCTATTACTTGGCTACCCATTAGGCAGATTCCCCACAGGGTGGGGGTTTTCCTGGACTATTCCCAAGGGGACGTCTCCTTCTATGACATGACTGATGGCTCCCACATTTTCTCCTTCCCTCCGGCTTCCTTCTCTGGGACCCTCTTTCCATTCTTTGCATGTTATTTAGGAGACGTGTCCATGACCCTCTGCCCCCTGGAGGCTGGGCCTCAAGAGCCCTCTGTGCCCATGAACAATCCTCCTTCTCTGGAGGAGCCTGTGAGGTCCCCAGGGGAGGGGATCCCCTCAGGCTCTGGTGTTGATGTGGCCCCCCCAGGGCCTGAAGCCCCCCTCCTCCCCTGAGTCTGTAAGACCATGTCCCCATATCTCCCCACCGCCTAGCCCTGGGATCCTCTTGGAGCTGCAGGTTCCCTGTGGACAAAGCTCTGACTGAGTCCCAGATGCTGGAGTCTCGTCCTCCTGATCTGGGTGCACATTCGTGGGCCGTGGCTGTGGGAACAGTCAGGTCAGGCCTTGTGCTGTGGCCACAGAGGATAGAATTGACTTACTTTGAACTGGTTTGGGGTAGGATGAATTTTACCATGGGGAATCACTTTTATTTGGTAAAGAAAATATTTTCATGCTGTTTGGGCATGAAGGGGAATGAGCTCTGCATTTTTGCCTATGTTACTTGGAGTTAATTGTCCAACTAGAATTTATGCAGAGGAGGCCAGGATGTGAAGGAGGTCCCTCAGATCAATTTTGAGGGTCTGGAGTATCTGAGCAGAAAAGTTGGCCATCCACATTTTTAGGGAAATGGCAGATGATGGACCTTTAGCAGAGACTAATATTCTACCTTGCATACTTCATATTCTGGAATATAAGGCATACACATACTTTTTCAAATCTCATAAAATTTCTGTTATTTGTAATAAACTTGTGGTGTGTTAACTTGGGGAATTCAGGGGTAGCATTTGGTTCCCCTTTTGTGTCAACAACTGTTGGAAGGAGAGAATAGCTCCGTCAGTGAAGATGAGAACAAAAAAGAGACTTTCATACTCGGGTGACTTGGGGAGCTGGGACCTGAGCTCCAGGGACCCCTGTGCTGACTCGGTCCTTCCCTGTCCTGTGGCAAAGGGCCCCGGGACCCACAGCTGACCGAGGAAGCAGGTCCTGAGCCCCAGACCGGCAGGGGGGATGGTGTGATCCTCCCCGGGGGATACTGACATGGTTCTGGTGGGAGGAGAAGATGGAGAAGGGGGCTGGGGGAGTCAGACGTCAGTCGTGTTTGCAGCCCAGTACAAAAAAATAACTGGAATAGTTATAACCTTTTTTTTTCTTGTTGCGTGCATTATTGCTATTTGTTAATTGTATCCTTACTCTCCTTATCTTTATGCTTTAATACAAGTAGCTGGAGCTTATTCTTATAAGCATAAGTTAATATAGTTTTTTTGGTAACAAAATAGACAAAGGGAATGTGATTAAATTTGAGAAGTAATAATAGAGCCATGTTCACTACAAATATTGGGACTGTCTGTCTCCTCATTTTGGGGAAGGGAGTACTGTTCACTTGTAAAGAAGCATTCTCTTGATAGTTAAAAACATGCAGTTTGTTGTGTGGGTGTTTAAATGTGTGTAAATTGTGTGTATGGAGCTGAGTAGTCAGAGGTGTGACTCTCCCATCACCCATGTATGGCTTCCTAGTCCCCATCCCCCGACATGGCCCCCTGTGTGACCCCAGAGCTGGACCCCGGAGCGTGTCCCCTTTGCCACCTGCACAGTGTCAGGATGAGCCTGGAGGGGACACTCAGTCACAGCCGAGGACACGCATCTCTCCTGTCGTGCTGCTTTTCTTCTGGAGCCTACAATGGGATGTTTGTCTTTTTTTTTTTTTTTTAACCATCTGTTGGTTCTCCCTCAACTATTACCCATGAAATTTTCCCTTCTATATTTAAGAAAAACTGTTAAGAACCTAAAAATGGGTAGAGAGTCGCTGTCATGACTTTTCAGTCTCACCTTTGGCATTACAGAGATTATGTTATTAGATCCAAATTCCTGTAATTATCTGGGGAATATATAAGATTTGACTTGGGATTTTATCATTAATAAAGGATGTGTTTTCTGTGAAGTTCTATCCTGTGTGTTCAGTAGAAAAGGTAACTCAAATATTGAATAAATTTTTCCACACCTTTAACTACTCGGCTCCATACACACAATTTACCCCATAAATATTAACTGCTTTTTAAATTTTTATCAGCATATTACTTTTTTTTAAAGATTTATTTATTTATGCATACAAGCTGGGATAAAGGCCAGAGGCGTGGGGTGGCGAGAGGGTTCACCAGTGACTGAGCAGGTAACAGAACAGGCAGATCGACGGAAACACACTGCTGAAGGAAGCAGCGGGTGAGGCAGGAGAGGTCTGCCATGCCATGTGGGAATCTCCCTGGCCGGGCATCGAACTTGCGTCGTTGCTGCTGAAAGCTCCACAGCACAGCGCTTAACCGCTGCACCACCAGGGAGGCCCAGCATATTACTTTTGATTGGTTAATTTTTTTTAGCATGTTCATTTGGAACTGCATTTCCTGCTGGATGAAAAATAATGTATTTTTCAAATTCTTTTTTGTAGTAGGTAACAATTTACAAGGTCATTTCTATTAACTAATTGAATAAATTATTGATCTTTTATCTGAAAATCATGTCAATGACTTCCTTAAAATTATAGATTCTTACTTTAAAAACATTTTTAAAAGATTTATCTTTATTTATTTGTACATGCAAGAACTGGTGTAAGCAAGAGATACACGGGGGTGGGAGTGAGAGGACTCACCAGAGACAGTGTGCGGAGTAGAACAGGCGGATCGACTGATGTACACTGCTGAGGGGAGCAGCGGGCGAGGCAGGAGAGGTCTGCTGTGCCATGTGGGAAACTCCCTGGCCAGGGATCAAACTCAGGCTGCAGTGGCTGGTGATACCCTGATAGTGCTGAGACTTTAACTCTCATGCCACCAGGGAGGCCCCGCTTTAAAAAACATTTTTATCAAAAAACTTTATTTTAATCATAGTGGAAAACCTTTATTCTAGATAATTTTAAGAAAAATACATAAAAATCCCATTATTTAATCAAACCAGGAAACAATGAAATTGACGTTATTATATACCTCAGTCCCTTCCTTTGCAGGACTGAGGAAAAGTCTGAAGAGAGTAACAGACACTAATCTCCCAGACAGGGCGGGGCAGACCATGGGTCTAGACTAAAAATGCTCCTCTGACACTCATGGTCCTTCTCGTCTCAGGGGCGTGTCCATCCTCATTGCTGAGCCCCCAGAGTCCATGTCACCCAGAGTCCTGGATTGGGCTTGACCCCTTGTCCTCTGTGAGCTGTTCTGTTCTCTGTTCTCCATCCCCAGCTCCCTCCTCTTCTCACTCTCTCTCTCTGGTCTCAGGAGTCATCTGAGGGAGGTTGAGTTCTGCATCCAGAGGGAGAGGAGCTCCCAAATGGCAGGTCAGGGTGGTGATTGGGAGACTCAGAATGTATCCTCAGGGGTCCTCTTCCCAGTCTGGCTTCTGAATCCTCTCATGGGGACCCCAGTCCTCTCACAGATCTGTGGGGACCATGTCATCACTATGATAACAGGCAGAGTAGACATGAGTCCCTCAGCCCTGGGGGTGCTTCTACTGATTTCTCACACCCACAGGGTCCCATATTTTACCATCTCTATTTCTTCTTCCTTCATTTTCCACCTCTGACAGTCACATGGCCTTTCCTATATACTCAAGAGATGCCGTCATATCCTGTGTTGATCGAGATGACCCATTTACACCTAAAGTCATCCTCTCAGGTGCTCCAGATACAAGACCCCCACGTTTAGGAATAACTAGGATCCTGCCTCTGAACACCTAAGGTCTGGGAAGCCAGAGATCACATCTGCTCCAAGGTAGGAGGCCTCACCCTGCAGAGGGGTAAAGAAGAAGGGAAGGTCCAGGACCAGGGACAGGTCCCCTTGGGGAGGGACAGTCTGTCTCAGTATTGGGGCCTCTCCTCTGCCCTCTGGCACTTTAGTCAAGGGAGTTGTCACCTCAGAGGAGGGGGTGATAGAGGAGGCAATGGTGAGGGCTTCAGGGGCACATTTCAAGCTGTGGGTGTGAAGAAGAAACTTACATTGACAGTGTGGGTCTCCTGTGTGTCACCTTATGATGGGAGCAGCTCCAGGAGGATGGAGCAGAGCTGACTGACAGGGGAGAATGAGGCTGCTTCTCCTCCACAGGAGCTGGTCTCTGGTGGGCAGGGGGTAGGAGCCATGATGAGAACAGTGCAGGGAGATGGGGGGTGTGAAGGGCAGAGGGACAGAGGGAACCTGGAGGGTGAAGTCAGGGCCCTGGGAGGAGCCTGGTGCTCACTGGGGAGATGTGGGGAAGGAGGATCTGGAGGGGCCTGAGGCTGGTCCATCCAGTGAGGGTGCAGGTCCCAGGCAGAGCCCCTGGTTTTCAGGATAATGTGGACACAGAGCTCGGAGTCTAGTACTGATACCCTGTTTGTATCCTTATTGCTTTTGATTCCTTTCTACCTCTTAGAAAAATCCATTAAAAAAGCAGCTCTGGGGCCTCCCTGGTGGTGCAGTGGTTAAGGGCTGTGCTGTGGAGCTGTCGGCAGCGACGCGAGTTCGACCCCCAGCCAGGGAGATTCCCACATGGCGCAGCAGACCTCTCCTGCCTCACCCGCTGCTCCCCTCAGCAATGTATTCCTGTCGATCTGCCTGTTCTGCTCCCCGCTCTGTCTCTGGTGAACCCTCTTGCATCCCCATGCCTCTGGCCTGTACCCGAGCTTGTATGCATAAATAAATAAATCTTTAAAAAAATAAATAAATAAAAATAAAAAAGCATCTCTGTGGATAGCCTAGTGCCTGTATTTGTAACACTGTATTGCACCGTTTAGCATTATTTTAAAGATTATTGACACATGCTAATATTATAAAGAGCATGAGAGTAAACATTTGTAGGTAATGGGTATGCTTATGGTGTAGGTGGTGGGGATGATTTCATGGATGTCTGCAAACCCTTCGTGCTGTATACAGTAAATGCATACAGGCTCTGTGTCAGTCATTCCTCAATAAAGTAGCTTAAGAAAATCCCCTCTAGTCCTTTGCTGTGAATTAAAATGTCAATGGAGAACATTCCTCTGTGGTTTTAGGGGTAGTGGTGACAGAGGTGCATGGGGCTGTCCCTGGGGGGAGTTCTCTGGGAGGAACCTGTATAGAACCCACATTCAGGACTGTTTAAGCTTCTGGGAGAGTTCGGCCTTCCAGTTAAAGAGAACCCCTGCTCCTAGGAGGCTCAGCAGCCCCAGGGGATGGGACAGGGGCAGGGGCTCTGTAGCCCCATAGGGTGAGCTGCCTGGGGGCTGTGGGTCTGGAGACACAGGGGCTGCTCTGGAAATGGAGCCCCCCTCCCCTTCTCCCTGTGCTTGTTTGTGTTGGTCCATCTGTCTGTCCGTCCCTCTCTCCATCCTCCCCCTGTGTCATGGCTGCTGTGTGATCTGGGGGACCATCCCTAAGGACCCATCACACCAGGGGCTCTTGATGCAGCTGCTTTAGTGGGTTTGGAGCAGGAGGCCCCTGTGGAGGAAGGAGGGGGTGGGGTGTCTCCCCCAGGTCCCTCCCTGACAGGCCCCTCTTTTCCTGTCCCTTCCTGTCTCAGCAGGGGGTGGAGGCTCCTGCTCCTCAGCACCCCTGTGTCCCCCTCAGGTGCCTCCCCACAGACACAGCCCCTCCCCACAAGGCTGCCGGGGAGTCCCCATCTCTCCTTCTTCTCCTCCCTCTGCCTCACTAGGCTGGACAAGGACAGGGTCTCCATGGGGGGACACTTAGGACTGGGCTCTTTCTCAGCAGACACTGGGGAAGCTTCAGCTGTGTGCTCCCCTCCCACCTCCTAGGGTTCAGCCTTGAGCACCACCCCATAGGAAACAGAAACTTGAGCTGGCACTTTCGTGACCAGACAGAGTTCCAAGAACCCGCCAGATGAGAAGATGAAAATACAGGAGGAGTCGTACAGCGTGGTGGTTATGGTGAATCGTAGCTAAGTTCTTGGGTCTGGAGATGGGGCCTTTTATGGAAAATGCATTGAGGGTCTTTTCCACCTTCCAAACAACAGAAGGCCAGTAGTCTTGAAAGGTGTCAGGTATTGCATCTTTTGGAATTCCGGCAAACATCAGATTGGCTTTGCCTGTGCGACAATGTGTCTGTCTTGCATGCAAGACAATGTGTCAGCTGGGGGCTATGGGCACTACACTGTGTAGAGAGGGTTATGAGGCTCAGTTGTTATTCTGCCTTTCAGCCTTTCAGTCTCTCTCTGCCAGCTCGCTGCCTGCCTGTGTATGTGTCCCTTGTTTCAGCATTACACGCATGTTAGACATACCTAAGGCACCAAGGTTCTTTCTCCATTTGCCCCAAATCAACAGTGAACCTGCTCAACTTGGGATGGTAGCACAATATGCGTGGTGGTGAAATGTGGGGGAAAGAGATGGTTGGGGGGGTCTCCCTGGTGGTGCAGGAGTTAAAGTCTCAGCGCTATGAAGCTATTACCAGCCACTGCAGCACTAGTTTGATCCCCAGCCAGGGATCTGACCCACATGACACCGCAGACCTCTCCTATTTTGCCCGCTGCTTCCCTCAGCAGTTTATTTCAGTAGATCTGCCTGAAGGGACCAGCCCAGCCCATCATGGCCCTGCTGGGGGCAGACGCCACCCTGTCCTGCCAGCTGTACCCTGAGCAGAGCGCGGCCCACAAGCACATCCGGTGGTACCGAACGCAGCTCTCCCCGGCTGTGCTCGTGTACAAGGACGGGCAGGAGCAAAGCGGGGAGCAAATGCTGGAGTACCGCGGCAGGACCGAGCTGGTGGGGACCTCCATCGACAAAGGGGACGTGTCCCTGCTGATCCAGCAGGTCCGGGCCTCCGATGACGGCTAGTACCGCTGTCAGTTTAAGGATGGCCCCGTGTCCCGAGAGACCGTCGTGCAGCTGCAAGTTATAGGTACGTCAGCTTGGCAGAGTCTGTCATGATGTCAAGCGAGGAGAAAGATCAGGACATCTGCATTCTAATCCGACATCTCTTGTGACCCTCTAAATTTTGAAGTGCTGCTGCTTTACCTGTGGAGTATAAATTTTCCACATGCACAGTAAGGATAAGGCTACATATCTTATTTTTATAAACACCAAAAGGTGTTCAGAAGATATTCTGAATTCCTTAAAGACCTTTCAGCTTATTGATTAGTGTTAATTCAGATGGGTGTCAGCACATAAAATAATAACTTTTATCCAATCAGGAGAGAAAAAAACAACTAATAGAATTAAACTCCTTTTTATAAGTTTAGTTTTCTCTGTTCTCTCAGATTGACATGAAAGCTCTCTAAGTAGAGGGAAAAGACTTTAAGGTGATTTCAAAACTGAATCACCATTTAGCTAATGTTGATTGAGAGTAGTGTTCTGACTTGAGCTTCCATTTATTCACCAATCTTGTGACTTCTGAGCCCTGGGGACCGAAGGCCTCAGGCACCTGCCTTCTCTCCTCAGGTTTGGGATCTGCCCCTCAGGTCCACATGACGGGGCCTGAGGGAAGTGGGATTCGAGTCCTGTGCTCCTCAGGGGGCTGGTTCCCCAAACCCAGTGTGTACTGGGTTAGCAAGGCGGAGTGGAGCTGAAGTCGCTCTCTGAGTCTCACACGGAAGATAAGGACGGGCTCTTCCAGGTGGAGTCATCTGTCATTGTCACGGACAGCTCCGTGAACAATGTGACCTGCTCCATCCAGAATCCCCTCTCTAGCCAGAAGAAAGCGTCAGCCATCTTCCTCCCGGGTCAGTGAGGCCCAGACCTCATGGCAGAGTTGGGGGTGTGGTAAGGGCAGGGATGAAGGGAGAAGGAAAGGGGAGCCTTGGGAAGAGCAGGGCTCCTTTCAGGCCCGTCCTCACTGTGTCGCCACACCCCCTGTCAGAGCCCTTCTTCCCCAGGATGTGTCCATGGAAGGCAGCCACGTTTGGGACAGTCCCGGTGCTGCTGCTTCTCCTCGCGGGGGTCAGCTACACTGGCTGGAGAAAACATCAGGCCAGAGAGAGAGCAACAGAGAAAAGGAAGAAGGAATTTGTGGAAAGAGAGCAGATGAGGAGTGAAAAGGAAAAGGCCCTTCAGACCAGAGGTAAATTGGGACAATAGGGCAAATCGGAGGTTTGTGGTAAAGTTGGGGATACAGGTTGTGTACTGTGGATAGGGAAATTGAAAGTTGCCAAAGGACCCCTAGGAAAAAAGGGGGTTAAGAATTCCACAAAGGAGAACCAACTGTGTGGGGGTGGGGTGGGGGGGGAGGAGGCTAAGGGTGGAAGGGGAAGTGATTTGTGGACAGTGATCATGATTTCTCAAAGTGGGGCCCCTAAGACCTGCTGTGCTCTTTCAGACCTCTGTTCCCCAACCTGTGCTTCTGTTTCTCTGTGTGGAAATGTCTTTTCACATCTTCTGTTTGTTTATCACGGATAGGCTACAAAACACCTAAGAAATGGTATACTCCTGTGACACTTGGGCACTCCTTCCTCTGGCCCCATAGCACCACCATGTGACTCTTAGCACTCATCATTTTAGGTTTGACACACACGTGTGCAGGTCTTTCTCATCTACTTCACTATAGGACCCAGAAGTTCTCAGTGAATTCACTACTGACCAAACTCAGGGAGAGCAAAATCCCAATTTGATGAGTTTTACTTCTCCTTT
>PVIJ01020586.1:0-20590 GCA_004024925.1 Scalopus aquaticus | reverse complement strand
TTGGCTTTGTTTTTGTTGAGTTGTGTGAGTTCCTTGTAAATTTTTGTTATCAGTCCTTTATCAGATGTATTGTGTGCAAAGATCTTTTCCCAGTTGGTAGGGTGTCTGTTAGTTTTGGTTAATGTCTCTTTTGCTGTACAGAAGCTTTTTATTTTGATATAATCCCATCTGTTTATTTTGTCTTTCACTTCCTTCGCTTCGAGGGATGTGTCTTTCAAGATTTTGCTGAGATGTATGTCATGTAGAGTTTTGCCTATATTTTCTATACATTTTATGGTTTCAGGTCTTACATCCAGGTCTTTTACCCATTTTGAGTTGACTTTTGTGCAGGGTGTGAGGTAGCCAGCAGTGTATTTCTGATATGCCTGTTCTGCTCCCCACTCTGTCTCTGGTGAACCCTCTCACCTCGCTCCTCTGGCCTGTACCTCAACTTGTATGTATAAATAAATAAATCTTTAAAAAAAAAAGCATAGAATCACAGAGTGAGGAAATTATTTCCTCTTCCATTCTCTTTCACTCATTTGGGGTAATAAACAAGATCAGCTGGGTACTGTGTTAGCTAAAGTACCTCACATATATTGCTAATCTTCCCCCCACACCATCAAGACCAAGACATACTTAAAATTTTAAAATAGCAGGATTCAGACTCAGATAACAGGCAACAATAGCTGGCTATTATTAAATAACTGTTTGAACATCATTTATATTATAATAACATCAATGGAAGCTATTAGTCTTCAATTTCTTGTGTTATAAAAGTTTCTTTTTAAATTAAAAAATGGAAAATCATTAAGGTAAATATTAAGTACATAAGAAAGCAGATGCTATAATGAAAAGGCATATGTGTTGACATTTTTGAATACTAACAAAGTGGGTTCTATTACAAGGTTTCAGCGCAAGTAGTTTTTTGGGGAAATTGATCCCTGAAAATGCCAGTAAGATACTGAGACAGGGAAGGTGTTTTATTAAATACAGATTTTATTACCATATAAATTACAACTGTGGATAATTGGAGATGGATTACGTTGGGACAATCTGGGAGGCAGTGTTAACAGTTATTTCAGACATAAAACAAATAGGGGTACATTTCTGGATGATTTGCTGATAGACAAAGGGTATTAAGGGTCTGAAAAAATCTCTCAAGTGAAGAAAAGCAGGTGCTGAAGTGAGAAACTTGACCTGTTGTACTTTAAGATGGTATAGGTGAGGGTGGATGGACATGCATACACAACGTTCATTATGTATTCTACATATGTGTTAGAAAAATGCCCACCTTTGGTAATCTCTATGTGGCTAAACATCTTCTTTCAGAGGTAAGAATTTTACAGTCTTTAAACTGCAAAGAGAATTTGTCTTGGTACCTAAATATACTGCCTCCAATTGGCACTTTTTCTTTTTAGGTCCTTTCCTCAATGGACAAAGTACTGAAAGTCTGTTTGTATAGTATTTTTTTCTTCATCCAATTGAATAACTACTTATTAATTCCCATCCCAGCTTTATATTTACTACTAACCCAAACAATTTTATTCTTTCTTTGTTAGATCGTTTCCCAATCATTTTATTAATTCATATCACTTAGTCCTGGACTTTCTCCAACTTCTTTTCATCTTAAGTTGATAAGCCTATTTTCTGTAACTGTTTTTTTAAATGTACTCCATTTATATAAATCTTATATGATTTAAATTTCTGGCCACATGTAGAACTTCATAGTTTATTAATAATGTATCATCATTTGAATGGTAATTTAAATTATTTTAGTTATACAAATTACTTAAATTATCCCCAAAGTTATAGCATATCTATATCAATTATTTGATAGTTATTATAATGTATTTTATAACTATGTAAGTGGAAACACTGATTTAATCCTAAATTCTTTTCAGAGACTACATTATACTTGGTTTTGTTTTATTTTTTTAATCATATACTTCAAAGAAAAATTTGAAATTAAAAAGTTGACAACTTATTGAAGATTGTTTGAATCACTGATTATGTAGAAGACAACATTGATACTGTGATTTTAAAAAAGCACTTGTGAAAAATATAGTGAATAATTTTTAATACTGTTTACTTCTTGGCTTTATTATAGGTATTTTCTAATTTGGGTGAATACTGAATTTAACCCTACATATAGTCTACATGTACTCATTGGATAACTTCCTGGTGATCACTTAAAAGTTTTTTGACCATTCAAATGTTCATAGTAGCTGTCTGAAAGAAGGTGTATGTAAACCTAATTTGTCATTGATTCAGGCGCAAATTAGCTATCAAAATTTTTGTCATCTATATCTTTAGTCATTTAGCTTTAAAACATTTTTGTTTGTTAGTATAAGTTTATTCTTCATCTAAATAGCTATATAACACTGGTCAACAGTGAGATCGTTACTGACTTAAAAGGCCCTAATCTGTAGTATCTTGGTGTGCTGAACATGAATATAACCCTGAAGATTTTTTCATTAGCTCTCGTTTTGAAGATATTTCTTATAATTCATTTTATATGTTTTACTGTGTAAATATATCCAGTAGGGCTTCGACAACATCCTAAAGCAGCCTAGAATGATGTAATATTGCATCACGTTGCATAATACCAAAATGCACACATCATCCAGTTGATTGCATTGTTTTCTGATGCAATGCAATACTACTGCCAGGCGGCTCATGAAGTAAGCTGACCACAGCAGTGCCCTAGATAAAGCCCTGTGGGAAAGGTTAAGCATTGAAAATATTTCAGACTTTGTGCGAGACAGCTTAAGCTACTGTTCCAGAGAACTGTTACTATTTTATCCATTTAGGTACAATACAGAACAGTCATGCCTAGAAAGTGTGTGAATAGCATGGACAATTTCTGCTCTATTTGTGGGGAAGTGACATTTGCCAGCCAGAAGAAAAGTATCACTTCTCAAGTGAAGAAGTCTTATCATCTTGACTTCGGATGCAAGGTTGGTGACCAAGACAAGCCTTGGGCCCTGCATATATGCTGTGCTACATGGACAACACAGCTTTCACAGTGGTTAAACGGCAAAAGACCATCAATGCCGTTTGCAGTCCCCATGGTGTGGAGAGAGCCAAGCAACCACTTAAAAGACTCTTCCTTCTGTTTGGTTCCTCTTTCTGGCAGAATAACGAAGCAAGAGAAGTCGAGAATTGTCTACCCAAACATTCCATGCATTGAGACCAGTTCCACATGGTGAGGGACTTCCTATTCCAGAACCTCCAGCAGAATATTCTCTTAATTCATCTGATGAGGACAAGGGTGAGCCGACCTGTTCTTCCCCTGTTCCATCAGCATGCAGTGGTCCAGATTTTCACTGTGGTGCATCATCAACCCCACACAGACTAACACAGGAAGAACTAAATGACCTGGTTCTTGATTTAGACTTATCGAAGAACAAGGCAGAATTGCTAGGATCAAGACTCCAACAATGGACTCTTCTAGAAGAGGATGTCACAATTACTTTATATCGAAAGCGGCACCAGCAGTTGGAGCCTTTCTTCAGAAGGGAAAGTAATCTGATATCTGTTCCGATATTGAGGGCTTCATGAATGCCTTAGAAATCACTCGACCCACAAGAATGGAGACTATTTCTAGACTCTTCAAAACTGAGTCTTAAGGCTGTGCTTTTGCACAATGGAAACCTTCTTCCATCTATTCTATTCCTGAACAGCTGTACAAGAGACAAGCGAAGAAATATAAGAAGTAGTCTATGACTTGATTTTTTACAGGTATTAACCATAGGCCTATTACTATTGGCATGCATTTCATGATGTAAACATCAATTTATTGCAGATTACAAAAAAAAACAAAAAGAGCCAAAATTAGAATTTGACTGTCACATTCATGTTGAGCACATACAAATTGATAGGAAGTGACTACCTTTATTTCAGTAACATGCTTTTGTAAAAATTTGTTGAACAGTGAATATAGCTATTTAGATATATTTATTAATTATATAGCTATTTAGATATATTTTATTAATAAATAAAATAGTGATTTAATCGTAAGTGTTGTCTGTGTTTTAGGACATCATTCCACCTTTTTGGAAGCCTTTTCTTCATAGAATTTTAATTCTTGCCATTTCAATGAATTTTATTCTTGCAAAATAGGATATGGGTAGAACAATTAAATAAGTCACCAAGTTAGGAGATATTCCTTTAGGTTCTTTAAATTATTATTTTTATCTACTGTGTTCCATAAATATTCAAACTTTTTGAGGAAGAATTCATTGCTAGTTTTTCAAGTCTTAAAATGTAACAGGGAATTAGTGATTCTGATTGCTGTATGTGTTAGTCTTATTCTTGAATAAATTTGACATTTAATATTGTATAGATTTAAGGTGTTCAGTGTGTTACTTTGATGTATTTAGGTGCTGTGACATGATTACCATTGTGGCGATGTTTATCACATTACTTAATTATAGTATATGTTATTACACAGTCTACATACTATGCAGTAGTCTTTATGGCTTATCTACTACTGGCTAAAAGTTTGTACCCTTAAACACAATCAATCTTATCCCCCCATTTCCCATCCCCTGATAAGCATCATTTTTCTCTCTGAACCTTGCCAGCTTAACTTTTTCATATTTCATGTAAAAGTGCTATCATACAGTATTTGTCTTTCTCTGTAATATTTAACTCACTTAGCATAATGTGTACTAGGTACATTATGTTCTTGCAAATGGCAGGAGTCTTCTTTCTTATGTCTGAATAGTATCTTATTGTGTATATGTACTACATCTTTTTTTTATCTGTTTATTTGTTTATGTAATTTGAGTTTTTCAGTGTCTTGTCCACTGTGAATAATGCTGCAATAAACACGAGAGTGCATATATCATGTCAAAATCCTATTTTGGGGTTGTATACCCAGAAGTGTCTGTCTAAATTAGGAAAAGTCATGAGAGTACAAGTAAGGAAGGGTGGTGAAGTGGTTCTGATTGTATTTTCTTCACCCTGGGAATTATGAAAATCCATGGAAGAGAAAAGTGCTGTAGTAACAATTGCTTTGGAGTCTATCTGGATCAGTTTTCTATAACTGTAACAAATTACAGATAATTTGATGACTTAAAATATTGCTCATTTAATAGCTCACAATTTCATTATGTCAGACGTCTGAGTGGGATCAACTTGGTTTTCTCTTCTAAATCTCACAAGAATGAAATTAAGGTGTCTGTTACACTGCTTTTATCTAGATATCTTAAAGAAGAATTCACTTTCAAGAATTTCACATCCAAGTACTTGGCAGAATTCATTACCTTCCTTTAACTTCTAGGACTGAGGTCCCTGTTTTCTTATTCACTGTCAGCTGTTATCTACTCTTCTATAGGGTGCCCAAGTAACTTCTCATGTGGCTCTTCTATCTGCAAAATGACAAATGTCATGTTGAGGCCTTTTCATGCTTTGACTCTCTGATTTCTTCTTGCATACCAACCACAGTTGGTATGGAAGTGCTTTTAAGTGTTTTTAAACACTCATTAGGCTAGATCACTCCCACTCTATTTTAATCTCAGTTCCACTCTATTTTAATTTCAGTTGTGCTATATGACACAATCACGGGAGATACTGTATCATTTTCAGAGATTCAGGAATGCATGTTTGAAATCTGAAGGTGGGGACATTTTTAGAAATCTCCTTATCACATCACTTTGAAATCCAGCATCCGTATTCATAATAGTGCACTCATAATTAGTGAGCTACAGTAAAATATATAACTCACATATGAAAGACCATTAACAAGGCCTAAATTTTGAAAGGAGATTTTTCCTACAAAAGGTCAAGGGTGACATTACTATGTTTCTTGATGGGAAGACTCAGTATTATAAAGAATTCATTTTCTTCTAAACAAATGCATAATTTCATTATAATCCAACTAAAACACCCATTAGTTTTCTTGTAAGTTGAAAAGCTGATTCTAAGGTTCATAGAAAAATGTGCACAAAACAGCCATGAAAATTTGGCAAAAAAGAAAAAGGGGAAGGATTTGTTCTTGTTAGTCTCAGAAGATACTACAAAACAATACTTACAAAAATGGAGCGTTACCTGGCCATGAGTAAATAAACAAATCTATGAATAAATGAGAACTTAGTTCATGATACTATGTCATTCAATAAATGGCATTAGGGAAGAGTGGGTATATGTTAAGAAAACTAAAGATATACCTTTATCTCGGTATCAAAATTAATTTAAAACTACCAAATGACTATAAATAAAAACAGGAGAATATTATTTCATGATTTCATAGTGAAGAAATCATCTTACCTAAATTATGAAATATTGCAAGGCTTATAGGGGAAAAGATGGTTTATTTTGCCAAGTAAAAGTTAATACATATCATAAGTGAAGTTAAAGGAAGATAGGCACATGTACACATGCTTGGAAAGAATTCTGCAAAGTGTACTGTTAAGTGAGGAAAAGCAAGGAGTGGGAAAACATGTTGTATCTAACTGGTTTATATATTTATTCTTCCACAAACAAAGATGCCATGTCAGAAATATAAAATGTTTGCTTGTGTTTTTGTTCTTTTATTTAGGATGAACTCTGTGACATATCCCGAGTAGCAGATTGTGAGCAACAGTGACACCTATTATTAGTCAAATCATTTAGGAGGGATTATGTCACAGGTACTGTTGCTCAGCCTCTGCAAGGACATCAGGATGATATAACTATAAAACAGCAGAAACTCTTTTACACAGGGTCTCTAAATGACCACGTGTAAGAAGGGCCTCTTCATCCTCTATTATGTAACTTAGGAGTGAAAGAATTGGAGATCTGGAGGTTGTCTGTTTTTGTAGTATGGTGTTCACTCTCCTAGTAAGTACAGACATGTTTCCATATGTGCAAGTGAATTTACTGATAGGAAAATGAATGCAGTTCTAGGATTATCCTGGAATGTGGAGTAGCACAAAGTAAATGAGCATAAAACAGAAGGCAGTCAAGTTTTACCTAAAGTGTTTCCCCTTTGTTTCACTCTTGTGAAAAATGTTAAGCTATCTAAAATGTGATATACACAAAAATAGCTAGGAAATTTTGGCAAAAAATCATGGGACCTGCTGGGCCCCAGAGATACTACATTAACAGTTTGCTTCAAAGTTAATTTGATCACTACAGTGCTAGTGCTATGGCTGCTATTCATTTAAAGATTTAGGTAAATAATAAATTGAAACAATGAAGTAACTATTTCTGTTTCATATGTGAAATGTGAAAGTGGAAATTCTTTGCGTGATATGTTTATTAAGAGTTTTATTAATGGTGTAGGATATGTAGTGCAGATTTTCTAATATTTAGTCTTTTCAAATTGCCTCAGGACTTTTGCTTTATCCAAAGTTCACCATATAGTTATTTTAAAAATAATTTCCTATAAAATTACTTAAATTGATTTAAAATGAAAATTTTATATTGCTTACCTAAGTGAAAAACTGGTATCCCTTGCACAAATAGAAGAGAACCATAAAATTAAAGAAAGCTAAAATAGAGGCAGCTCTCTTGCCTGCCTTTGACTATGCAGGTGCTGCTCTTTTTCCTCCTCCTTTTCCTAATAAACTACCCTTTTAAAATGTAAAATAAATAAAGCTAAAATGAAATAATATTATATGAGTTGACTACTTGCTCTTGCTTGGCAACACCTAACACTGAGGTCTATTTTCCCCTTAAAACTGAGATCATTGTATGCCAGAAGTGTTAAAGACTGAGACTTTTTTCTAGACGTATCAGAAAAATTAAAAGGAATTGAAAGTGAAATAAATCCCCAGTATATGATTCATAGCTATTTATTGTGTTGCCTCTGGACCACCATTGTCACTAATTGCACATCTGGAGAATCACTGGCATTGTGGGAAGAATTTCTAGGACTGGAATCAGAAAACTGGAATCATGCTGTCTGTCACACCATGTCTTTGGGTGTCACTCTGTGTACTTACGTTACCAGTTAGAACATGGGGTTGAAATTTAATTCACCTCAGGATTTTTAGGAGGACCAGAATAAGAAATAATAATACTAGTAATAACATTAGCAAGTTTAATAGTCATATCGAACTAAGAGTTTTTTTTTTTTATTTAGGCTTACAGTGCTTTTATTATCAGCATATAAATTTAATAACTTATTCTCTTAATTCTTGGCATTCCACCATAAGGGAGTCAGGATCTTAACTCTCTTGCAATTATGTATCATTATTACAGACATGGGGAATAAGTTTGAATCAGCTTCAGTGTATTCTCACTAGGAAATATGTTTATAGTACATATTCTAATGGTCAGTCTGGAGTTGCAAAACTTAATTTTATGCAGTGTTAGACCTTCAGATGTGCCGCTTACCTTTATTAATAGATTGACTAGAGAAGCCTCCTGTTCCAAAACCCTCTCCTAATACTGCAGTAATGTCGGTGTTCTTAGCTCATTTGCTCTTTGTAGTCACCATAGTGTTTTAGTAAAATTCCTTTCCCCAGAAATTATTACTTAGTTTAGGAGACTCTTAGTAATGGTTGGTCTCTTGGGCTGGCAAGGGAAATAATGTTTAAGACAGAGTTGTAATTATGATAAAAAGTATTCCTTGCTTTGTAGGAAGTAGTTGTTACCTTGTTCTTTAGACTCACAAAATAGTTTTTTAAATTTTATGTAATCGCTGTTTTTTTGTCATTGTGAAGTCATTCTAAATTAAACTTCTCTTAATCATATCCCTGGCTCCTAAAAAATCTTACCCTCTTGCCTTCGAAATTTGCTTCCATTGCTTCCAAAAAGTTTCAGCACTTTGATGGTAGTCAGATACTTTTTGAGAAACGAATGATCTGTTCTTAGGGATGATTTATTGAACAAATTCATTTTTCAGTTGATTCCTTTTTTCTCCTATGGTCAGAAGTGCAAGAGAATGAGCTAGCACCCTTCTTATGTTAGCCTTCATATGATTCTCCTTTGAAGTCATAGTGTAATGATAGTACTTACAGTTTTCTAACAACTTCTGGTTGCCTGTAGCAATCACATAGTTTTTGTAAATAATTCCCAAAGTTTAAGTTTCATGTTGAACTTGATCTCTGTTGTAAAGCAGGCTTTGTAATGTTTTTTGGGTTTTTTTTTTTTTTTTGTATTTGAATGTGCTTAGAAGTATTGTTTGTTTACTTAAAATCTATTATAAGAAAATTGTCTCAAATATCTAACAATTTCTGAAAAACAAAAGAAACTGCAGTTTTATATGTGTTAGAGTCAGCTAACACAAGGCCAGTGAGTTTACAATAGTAGTGAACAAATTCCATTTTATACATAAAATGAATTCTGTTTAAACTAACAATACACTCTTTTCCACAGTCCATTCAGGATATTCCTTGAGTGGAAGGACTGCCATTCTTAGAAGGTTAAACTGGACCTTATCATTGAATGTTCCAGGAAGAACTCTGTAAATCTGTAAATCAATCTTTTTTTTTTAAAGATATATTTATTTATGCATACAAGCTGGGGTACAGGCCAGAGGCAAGGGGCGGCAAGAGGGTTCACCAGAGACAGAGTGGAGAGCAGAATGGGCAGATAGACGGAAATACACTGCTGAGGGGAGCAGCAGGCGTGGCGGGAGAGGTCTGCCTCGCCATGTGGGAATATCCCCGGCCTGGCATTGAACTCATGTTGCCGCTGCCGACAGCTCCATAGTGCAGTGCTTAACCGCTACGCCACCAGGGAGGCCCCTGTAAATCAATCTTAGAGATCTTGGCAAACTTCTGCTTCTTTGTCAATCAACACAGTGAGAGAAAATTTAACATTTTTTTTTTCCCCCATTTAGTCCTGTCACTTAATCATGCTTTTTGTCCTCTGTGATCTTGTCATAAAGTATAAATATCCTTTACCTGCATATTAATTTGAATGTTCACAACACTTGTAGGGTTATTTCTTGGCAAGATTTAGTAAATAGACTTGTGACATATAATTTAATTTGCTTTTAACCAGTACTGAAAAGAATGATTCTAGGTTTGTTATTTTTTTTTTCCATAAACCATACCTGTTGAGAAAATAATTGTTTCTTTTCTTGCATTTTCTCTTTTAGCCCGACATAGTGCCCTCACAAGTTTTGACTTCTTTCCACAATCCCTTGATTTCTCTACTTGAACTGGCCTGAAAATATTGAATGAGTTCTTTTCCTTCCCTTTTCTTACAAAATAATTTTTCTCATTAATTCTCTTCTGCTACTATGGCTGTCTTCCTTCCCTGCTGCCCTATTAATAGCTGATCCAGTGAATATCCCTTTTCCTCCTGCTTCACTTTTGGCTATTCACATAGCAGCTTGTAACATAGCTGTTCTAATATCCAATGTTTGTAATCTGCTAAGGGCTTTTTCATATCTCTTTTAGGTCTATTAAAATCAGCTTCAGGCTATTTCTGACAGTTCTCAGTACTAAGACTTGAAATGTTTCATGCTGACCAAAAGTATAAGGAATGTTCATTTATATGAGAAAAGCAGTGAAGATCTTGACATAATAAAGAATTTTTAGAGTCTTGTATTCTTCTTAGGTGACTAGTAAGCTTAACGGTTATAAATTATTTCATTTACTATTAAAAGGAATTTCTGTTTTGAAGTGTGATTCATTTTATTTTTCTTGAAGCACATCCAAAACAACATATTGTATAAATTTGTCCTCAGAATACACCAATTGATTCTGTTGAACTAGCACATTTTCCTGTGGTATGTAATTTGTTTTAGTATTTACTTCTTTCATAAATGATAAGAATTATATAAGTGTACAAAATAAGCAAATATATTTTAATACCATATTTGAATAGTAATAGGAGATGCATTCATTTAAATATGTGTCAGTAAGAGTGTTAAATTACTTAATTCATTTAGTGTCTGTGAGTGTAAACACATTGTATATTTTTATATTTGGGAAAGGAGGGATACATCCCCCTCCAAATATACATTTTGGATAGATTTCTGGCACAGAATATTGCTGTGATTAGGCTTCTTAATTGCCAACCTTCTGATATACCAGGTAACATTTAGAGATTAGGTTGTTTTTCCTCATTGATCAGTTAATGATATAAATTATTTTTTAAAGATTTATTATTTATTTATTTATTTAGCTGGGGTTTAGGCCAGAGGTGTGGGGCGGAGGGGTGAGAGGATTCGCCAGAGACAGAGTGGGGAGCAGAACAGGCAAACTGACTGAAGTCCAATGCTGAGCGGTGCAGCGAGAGAGACAGGAGAGGTCTGCTCTACCACATGGGAAGCTCCCTGGCCAGGGATCGAACTCATGCTGCAGTGGCTGCCAGTAGCTTGATAGTGCTGAGATTTGACCCTTATGCCACCATGGAGGCCCCAATGATATAAATTATTGATTATTCCTGCTAATTCCACATTTATCCATCTCTTTTCAGTTCACATTTTGGCCACATATTATTTATTAAAATTCAGAAGTGGTGAAAAATATTTGTTCACTCTCTTTGGAAACACTACTTTGAATTTATTTTGTGAAATTATTTCCTTAGAGTTTATTTAATTATCTTCTTTTCTTCCCATAAGGACTTAGATAAAGTGAAAAGTAAAATGTGGTAGTTTATAGGTTTCACAAAGGTTAATAGAAATAGTTTACTAAAAATGGCGATGCCAACCAAATGCTAGTTCCTTTATTTTTTAGCAATGCTAATTTGAATAATTCCTACCCTAAAATATGGCAAATAAGAACAAAATTCAGTGGCTCTTTAAACGGAAATTAACATTTACTATAGGAACAGTATTTACTATAGGAACAGTATTAACTAATATTTGAAAAATACTGAATCACAGTATATTATTTCAGGAAAGAAAAATAGCATACAACTTCACTTTTAAGTTTTACCTTTAACCCTCAGTGATACATTAAAAGCCATTTAAAGTGATCGCATCAATCACTTTGGAAATAATAACACCGGTCAACAAATTTTTACAAAAGTCATATAGCTGAAATAAAATTAGTCATTTCCTATCAGTTTGTATGTGCTCAGCATGAATATAACAGTGAGATTCTAATTTTGGCTCTAGGTTTTTTTTTTGTAATCTGCAATAAATGGATATTTACATCATGAAACGCATGCCAATCACTGGTCAACAAATTTTTACAAAAGTCATATTACTGAAATAAAATTATTTATTTCCTATCAATTTGTTTGTGCTCACCACGAATATGACAGTCAAATTCTAATTTTGACTCTGGTTTTTTTGTAATCTGCAATAAATGGATGTTTACGTCACAAAATGCATGCCAATAGTAATAGGCCTACGGTTAATACCTGTAAAAAAATCAAGTCATAGACTACTTCTTAGATTTCTTCGCTTGTCTCTTGTACAGCTGTTCAGGAGCATCTCTGGGGAGTCTCCAGCAATAGTCAGCCAGCATTGTCGTGGACCATTTTCCCTGGTACCTTTGTTACATTGATGCGATATCTTGATGAAAACGTTAGCCATGTTCATCACTAACCATACCGCAGTTTTCAGGGTAGAAATCCAGATGGGAATGAAGGAAGTGGATCTTTAGAGACATATTGCAGCTAAGTTTCTAATACTGCAGCAGCATGTCTTCTACTAGTTCCTTGTAGTTTTCTGCCCTAACATTCCCAAGAAAGTTTGTAGACACTAGGCGAAAAGCATTCCGGGCTTGTTTCGCATCACCCTCAGCAAGTTGTTGAACTGGTCATCTCAATGCAGATGGAATGTTTGGGTAGGCTATTGTTGACTTCTTTTGCTTTGTTATTCTGCTGGAAAGAGGAGGAACCAAGCAGAAGTAACAGTGTTTTATGTGGTTGCTTGGCTCTCTCCACACCATGGGGACTACAAACAGCGTTGATGGTCTTTTGCCATTTAACCACTGTGAAAGCTGTGTTGTCCATGTAGCACAGCATATATGCAGGGCCCAAAGCTTGTCTTGGTCACCAACCTTGCATCCGAAGTCAAGATGATAAGACTTCTTCACTTGAGAAGTGATACTTTTCTTCTGGCTGGCAAATGTCACTTCCCCACAAATAGAGCAGAAATTGTCCATGCTATTCATGCACTTTCCAGGCATGACTGTTCTGTATTGTGCCTAAATGGATAAAATAGTAACAGTTCTCTGGAACAGTAGCTTAAGCTGTCTCGCACAAAGTCTGAAATATTTTCAATGCTTAACCTTTCCAACAGGGCTTTATCTAGTGCACAGCTTACTTCAGCAGCCTCCTGGCAGTAGTAGTGCATTGCATCAGAAAACGATGCAATCAACTCTGGATGATGTGCGAATTTTGGTATTATGCAATGCAATGCAATATTACGTCATTCTAGTTCTGAATTAGGGTGTTGTTGCAGTCCTACTGGATAAATTCACATGGTGAAACATATAAAATGAATTATATGAAATACCTTCAAAACGAGAGCTAATAAAAAAATTTCAGGGTTATATTCATGTTCAGCACACCCAGATACTACAGATTAGGGCCTTTAAAGTCAGTAATGATCTCACTGTTGACCAGTGTAAGCAGTCATTCATTGGTGTTTCCGTTATTTAAAAAAAGCCTAAAATTCTTATCCCTATATAGAAGATATTGTAAATTTTACAAATATTGACTGGGTATTTCCTTTTCTAGTTGCAAGACATATTTAATTGTTGATTAATTATTAAACATTTGTATGTGTTTACACTGTATTGGGTCTTTGGGGCTATACTAGCAACTCAAAAATATGTCACTGCTCCTTGTGTAAACAGGGGTGGGAATGTACTGAAATACATATTATTTTTTTTTTTTTCTGCAAATTCTGTTACTGGATTTGTACTTCTCTTTTAGATGGGTTCTATAGACATAGCTCTCCTCCTGGATCTGGTTGACTTTAGTTTGAGGTAGAAGGGATTATTTCTGTGGCTCTCCAGTCCACCTTCACTAATGATGGGGCCTCACTGTCAGATGAGAAAACCAAATAAAACCTCAACTAAAAGCCAAATAAGTAGAAGGCTTTCCAGGATCATCTCTGTTGAAATAAGATAGATACAGCTTAAGTAGTTATTTTTTTTGGTTCTTTTTTCATTACTCTTGTTTCTTGTTTCTTTTTTTTTTTTTTTAACTTTTTCCACTACCATTATACCCTTGAAAGGTATGCTTTCTCAAACTGTAAGCACTGTGTTCAGTACCAGTTCTCTGTTACTGAGTTGTTTCAAGGTTCTTTAGCCTTGTTTCTTATGATTGGTATAAAAAGCATGTATGCAGGATTATAATGAAAATTGTAATACCTCCAGAAATGCTGCAATTCACTATTTTTACTAATTTGGTCTTCCATTAGCTGTGTAGGTAACTATGGGCCAAAAATTGTACCCATTTGTGTTTTTTAAATTTTTTTTAACATTGTAAAGTCTTAATGTGATCAAGGAATAGGTTTTTATATTACTATCTTAGATGAATTTTCATCTATCCAGACTAAATTTCCAAGATCTTAATTTTTTTCTGAGTTTCAGTTCTACTTTAATTATAGAATCTCATGATTTGAGGGCTTAACGAATATTTATTGTGGATATTTATGTTGAAATCAACTAGACTAGAAAGATGAAATTTACATAGATGTAGAAGACATGAGTCTTGTTTGTTGTTTATTTCATTAATTATTCAAGATGTATTATAAATCATATATACCTGTACATTGCTTTGTATCTATATTTAATAGTTTTAGTTCTTGGTAAATATCTTTATGATAGGGTAGATATATTTTTACTTAAGGAAATTGTTACTTAAATAAATTGACTATCCCATTGTATACTAGTGTCAGCACAAGAATGTGAAGTAAGTTTTCTTAATCAACTTTTTTTACCATCTCACTAGCATGGCTGCAACAAAGAAAACCAACTGAAAACAAAAGCCACATGCCACCACCTATATTAATGAGTCCTAAGAGAGTGAAAGGAAAAAAATAGTCCCTCATGGGAAAAAATAAAACTTTTTTTAGTGAACTAAAAATTTAACCAAGCCTACAAGGAAATAGTAGATTTGTATTTGTTAATGAGAGAATTTATATAAACAAAACAACATGAGATATGAGTAGGTAGCAAGAATGGGTAAAATTTCAACAGATGATTATAAAGGAGCACAGGCTGAGTCTGAAAATAACCTATCAAGGTTTAGATAGTTTTAATAAAAAAATTTTGTATACTAGTCTGAGTTATTTTTTCGTCTAAAGTGTAATAGGGAAGCCCTTAATAATTTACACAGAGGAAGTATTTTACAAAAAGACTGAACAGTTTTAAATGGTAAAAAAAAATCTGTTTCCTACCATTTAATTTGTATGATATTTGTATTTTTTATAAATACTCTTTGTTGGTTTGAGAAAGCTTTCTTCTATCCTCAGCTTTCTGAAAATGTGTCTTTTATTTTGCTTTACCATTAATGGATTTGATTTTTTCATGTTTTTACAGCATTTATGTAGGTGGTCATATTTATTTCTTGTAGCTATGATAGATTACATTTATGCATGTTTAAATTTTGAACTGACATTGCATCCTGCATCTAAACCACATCTGACCCTATAATACCCTATCTTACTCTATAATATATTGCTGGATTAGATTACCTATTAGATCTAGCAATATTTTAAAATAGTTTTGCATTTATGTTTATGAGATAAATTATTACGTAGTTTTGTCTTATTATGTCTTTTCTGCTTTTGGTCTCAAAATAAGGTCGGCTTCATTTGAAAAAACAAAACATATCTGGGAGATGTCCCCTTCCTATTATATAAAAAATATTTGTATTAGATTAGCATTTTTTTATCTAGAAAATGTTTGATAGAATTCACCAGTGAAGCCATCTGGACCTGGAATTTCTGCTGTGTGAATTTTCTCCTTCTACTTTAGACTTCATTTGTTCATTTTCTGGACTTCATTTGTTCATTTGCCCTTATTTGTGGTTTCGTTGTACTCTTCAAATTTCTGTATATTATCAGTGTCATTCAATTCAAAATATCTTGATTTCCCTCATGATTTCTTCTGTGAACCTTAGATTACATTAAAGTATTTTGTTCATTATATAAATAATTAAGGATTTTCCAGATATGTTTTGCCTTTGATTTCAGATTATTTTCGGTTGGAAACATTCCATTTTGTTCTAATGCTTTTAAATTTGTTAGGGCTTGTTAGGGCAACATTTGACCTTTCGTACTGTGCGCTCATTGTGCTAATATGTGTTGAAAAGCATGTTTGTTCTAGTATCGTTACACAGAGATCATATGAAAGTTATTTAGGTGAAGTTGGTTGATAATTTCAGTATCTTGACTGATTTTCTGGATTTTTTGTTCTGTCAGTTATGGAGAGATGAATATTGAAATCTCAAATTTGTAAGTGTGGATTTTTTTATTTGTTTTTCAGTTCTTTCAATTTTTACTCATGTATTTTGAAATAGTGTTCTTAAATACAAAGATATGTAGGATTTATTATTTCTTTTTGATAATTTTCTTGAAATATTCCTCTTTATCTTTTGTAATCTGTCTTGAAGATCACTTTGACTGATATAACCATTCCATCTTTCTTATGATTGTTGTTTGTAAACTCTGACTTCACATCTTTTTATTTTTAACCTGTTTATATGTAAAGTGTGTTCTGGTGAAGAGCATATAATCAGATCTCTTATTTTTATCCATTCTTATGGCCAAGATTTAAAGCTTGTGTATTATAATTATCAATATGGTTGCATTTAATTCTAGCCATCTTGTATTTCGTTTCTGTTGTTCTCATTTGCCCTTTTATTACCTCCATTACTGCCTTCTAGTCTTACATTCTGTGCTTTTCTAGTATTGCATTTTACCTCCAATTGATGAAATATTCCTCTTTATCTTTTGTAATCTTTTATAATGTTGTAATGTTGTAATCTTTTATAATGTAGTCTTTTATAATGTTACTTTTTATTTGGTGTTTTATCTAAATTAATTAGTATAGGCCTTATAATTTATCACTGTCTATGTTCAATTAATATTATTTTACTTAGTATATAAGAATATTACAAAAGTGTATTTTCATTTCCTATCCCATCTTTAGTAGTATTTTTGTCATACATCCATTGCATTTTTACATGTATGGTAAGTCCATTATATACTACTACTATTTTTGCTTTTGCTTTTCATAGTCAATTATCTTTTACAGAAGTTAGAAGATGAGAAAACAAATAAGAAATCCTTTAATTTACTTACACATTTACCATTTCTGGTGTTCCTCATGACTGTGTAAATCCAACTTTTCATCTGGGTTTATTTTACTCCATTAATACCTTCATTGGAGGTCTGCTGGAGAAGAATTTTCTTAGCTTTTGTTTGCCAAAAAAATGATTCTCCCTTCATTTTTGTGGGATATTTCATTGGCTATAGAATTCAGGTTGACATTTTTTTTTTTCTCACTACTTTAAAGATGTTATTTGATGGTCTTGCGCATGCATTATTTTTAACTGGGAATTTTAAATCATTCTGATACTTGTATTTCATGTGTCTTTTTTATGTCTGCTTTTAAAGTTTTTCTGCTTACTGGCATTTTAATTATGATGCACTTTGGTGTGATTTTCTTTATGTATTTGTACATATTGAGATTTTAAGATCTGTGTTAATAAATGCTTTAATAAATTTCTACCACTCTTCCTTAAATATATTTTCTTTCAGATACTTGAAAGTATTGTTTTTCTATAATTTATTTAATCACCTCACTTTTCAACTCATTAAGATTTTTTCCTTGTAACTTTTTCCTCTTGTAAGCTGTATTTTTTATAATAATCCTCAGATGTTGAATATTCTGTAGAAGAATTCACAAAGGTGTCAAATAACAGGCCTGTTTATAAATTGCCTCCTAAATGATTATTATGTATTATTTTACCCCTAAGAAATAGGAGTCAAAGCTCTTTGAACAAACTGTTGATTCCAAATCTAGCACAAGAAATACAAGAGATAAGTCTAGGACATTACATCATAACAGAGAGAGGGGAGTTAAAGATTAATGCATCATGTCAAAAGAGATGGGTTCTAGTTTGAAGGGAACCCCACTGGTCAAAGATGAAACATTTTTTGTAAGTGAAAAGTCTGGCATAATTGTAACACCTCAAATATATTCTGGAACCAAAAATCAAAAAGAGATAAACCAAAGCAAACTAAAAACCACATTGGTCACCTTGAGAGGGAGATAGGGGATGAAATCATTTTTTTGAATATTGGTGAAGTAAAGAATCACACATTTATCTGACTTTTCCTATGTAAGCCTTATTTGAAAGTAACCAAATAATTGATGTGAAGACTTTCTTTATAGAAATTTACTAATGAACGAAGGGAACAGAATGAGTATCACAAGTTTGCTATCTTCATCGAAGTAATATCTCTCTAGAAAATGATCATCACTGACTGCTAATATCTCAGGTAAAGCATAAATAGGAAGGAGGAAGTATTATAATAAAAGGAACCAGCTGATAGCACCTAGTCCTGCTGTTCAGAAGTAACACTGCAGAAAGAGAGCAACCAGTTTATTATACATGGCAACTGATAGGATCCAATAGGAAATTCACAGCTTTTCAAAAATTTGTCTTGTTCAAAACCCTCAATCTATGGATATAGGGGAGGTAGAGAAACTTACTAAATGACCTCTCAGGTTTGCTATCAATCAAATTTGGAATTACAAAAATTCTATGAGATAAATGATCCAGTTTCTTCAGAATGTAATTAGGTAAGTCATTAAAAGAACAGGAAAACTGCTAAGAAATTAAAAGACAAAAAGGGAACTATCAAGCAAATGTTTGTTCAAATGATTTGAACAAACCAACTATCAGAAGACATCATAATAGTCAGGGAAATTTATTTATTATTTTTTAAAGATTTATTTATTCATGCATACAAGCTGGGGTACAGGCCAGAGGTGTGGGGCAGCGAGAGGGTTCACCAGAGACAGAGTGGGGAGCAGAACAGGCAGATTGATGGAAATACACTGCTGAGGGGAGCAGCAGGTGAGGCAGGAGAGGTCTGCACCATGTGGGAATCTCCCTGGCGGGGTGTCAAACTGACAGCCCCGGTTAAGCGCTGCGCCACCAGGGAGGCCCTAGTCAGGGAAATTTGAACAGTGACTGGATTTTCAATGGTATAAAAGAATTGTTAATGTCTTATATCTGATATTAGAAATGTGTTTGTGTTAAAAATAGTTCTTATTCCTTAGAGACATTTGAAATGTTAAAAAATGATAAAATCTGCAATTACTTTTAAATAATCCCATGAGGAGATAAGTGGGGGACACCTAGTGATAATTATCTTTGATGTGGAGTACAGGTATTTATTATAGCATTTTTCTGTATTTTAGTATTTGTAATTTCCCTTATGAATTTTTAAATTTAAAAAATAAAGACTTTACAAACTATGTAAAGAGAATTTCACAATTCATCAAAATAATTGAAGAGCTTTCAAAATTTTTCACTGTAAACATTTAAAGTATGTCTTGTGTGTGTGTTTGCATGAATATTATGGAATTTATTCAACATAAATTCTACAGTGAGTTTGGATCTAACATGTATTTTTTTTTTCTTGAAATTGGCATGAATCAAATAGTTTTCATCATGTTTGTTTTTCAGGTACAGCAGGTACAGACTGTGCAGCAGGTACAACATGTCTATCCAGCTCAGGTGCAGTACGTGGAAGGAAGTGATACTGTCTATACCAATGGAGCAATGTGAGTTTATGTATATTTTTAATTCTACTTGGTTAGAGAAGAATAATGTACTTTATGACATCCCTCTGTTCGAAAATTGTTTCCTTGTTTTCACAGTAATATTTTACTAGAACAATTACTGAAATTAACCTAATATGTTGATCTTTGTCTTTGACTCAGAATATGTGCTGATTTTTCTCTTAATTACTCAGTAGACTATTTTTTTTTATTGTTATTTATGTCTTTTACATTTTGTATTCCCCTTGGGTAGCCCACCACCAATTCACCCGTGATCCATCTCCATGGTCCCCTGTATTCTCCTCTCTTCTGTTTTGTGCCCTTATCCTCCCCTCCCCCCTCCCCCACCGCTGAGTGTCTCTCTCCCACCTGGCCTCCCTATAGTCCTGTTATAAGTGAAACCATTCGATATTTTTCGTTTTCTTTCTGGCTTATTTCACTGAGTATGATTCCCTCTAATTCCATCCATGTTGCGGCAAATTGCATGTGTTTATCTTCTGTCCATGCTGAATAGTACTCCATTGTGTATATGTACCACATCTTCTGGATCCAATCATCTATTTTTGGACATCTGGGTTGCTTCCATACCTTTGCTATTGTGAATAGTGCCTCAATGAACGTACGGGTGCATGTATCCTTTCGGATTAGTGTTTTTGTATCCTTTGGGTAAATTCCCAAAAGTGGTATTGCTGGGTCGTATGGGAGCTCCATGTTTAGCAATTTGAGGAATCGCCGTACAGCTTTCCATAGTGGCTGAACCAGTTCACATTCCCACCAGCAGTGTAGAAGAGTTCCTTTTTCTCCACATCCTTTCCAGCATTTGTTGTTGCCTGTATTTTTAATGTGTGCCATCCTCTCAGGTGTGAGGTGGTATCTCATAGTGGTTTTGATTTGCATTTCCTTGATTATAAGTGATGTTGAGCATTTTTTCATGTATCTGTTGGCCATCCGCTTTT
>PVIJ01020585.1:0-20649 GCA_004024925.1 Scalopus aquaticus | reverse complement strand
AGCCCTGCTGGGGTGTGGGGGAGTGGGCTTGGGGGTGAGGGTGCGGGAGTGGGGGTGAGGGAGTGGGGTTGGGGGGGTGGCAGCGGACCTCGGAGGAGGAGCAGGGTGTGACGGGGGCCAGCTGGCACAGGGAGGGCTGGGCTCAAGCTACCCACGCTCAGGGTGTTTGAAATTGTGATGTCCCAGCTGGCCCAGGCATCGCAAATTCCCAATTTCATGCCTTTTGTGAATAAATGGTTCAGAGGTTAGTACCCTGCCAGAAAAATTTCAAAATAAAAAATGTTTTGCTGCCTGGGACACTTAAGAAGACCACAGAAGGCCCAATTTCATGTTTCCTTCAGTCAATGCCTTGTCTACTAATAGACCTCATATGGGTTACTGAGAAACAATTCACATGACTTTCAGAAAAAAAAATCTGAGGAACTTAAATATGTCAAATGGATATTCCAATACCTTCAGGCCAAATCAAGGCTTCCATAAAGGCACCAAAGGCATCAGGGTTAGAAATGGTATTTGATTATTTCACCTTGCTAGAATATGGTGTTTATGTGTTCATATCTAATATTGATTAAATGCAGACTTTTAAGTTTAATTTCAGCAGCAACATCTCAAACATCTACTGCCCTCAAAGATTTCTTTCAACTAAAAAGATAAACAGAAGAGGACTAGTGTAATAAATGTGAAATGGGTTTCATGGCTTAGTTGATCTTTAAATGACGCCTAGGCGAGAAACATTTGACGTAAGAACAAACTAGGTGTGAATTCTAACACTGTCATTTTATGATAATAATAATGTTGAGATAGTATTTGTTGAATGCTTATTATGTACAAGGCACCACATACAGGGATTATCAGTGGGTATTTTCTACAATCCTTGTGTTAACCCCATGAAGCAGATAATTAGAAAATGCATCTGTTCACACAAGTACAGCTTTCAGCTCCTCAAAGATTTTCCAATTTGTGTCTCTGGCCCCCTCACTCTTCCAGTCTCCAAGCCTGCATCTCTTCTTGATGGACAGGTCTCCTACCACCTTTCAAACACAGCATGTCAAACACTCAATTTATGAACCCCTAGCCCCCTCACAATTAGTCCTTCTGTACCTTCAACTTCCTTATTTCTGTGAATGTTTTCCCAGGCCCCTACATAGGATTTCTTCCTTTCCCTTTCTCTACAAATTCATTCAATCACTGTGCTGCAACATCTCGTTTGTTTATCTTTATTTGCTTTTCTATTGCTGTGCTCAGACTTAACCATGGGGCCAACTCTCAAATTCTTAGCCAGGAACATCAGCTAAATCCTCCATTTTTGGATACCATGTTTAGTTAATTCATTTCCCCACGCCTCTTTCAGTCTCTCAGAAAATCTTCACTACTATACCCATAGAGTTCACTGTTATGTGATGACCATGTGTCTCTGATCTTTGGGAAAATAGGAGCAGCCACTAGGAGTTTTCCTTGCTGTGCAGTAAACTTGCTTATTTTGTTCTCCTTTGTATATAAAACCAATAGTTATTCTGTGAGAGGCTGAAGAACCTTCTTAAAGATATTTATTCCCTAGTCCCTGAAACCCATGAGTGTGTTCTGTTCTAAGGCAAAAAGTGATTTTACAGATGTAATTAGGGCTCCTCAAAGCCTTTCTCCTTTCTTCCAATAGGCAGATCATCCTGCACTATCCTGGTGGGCTCAGTCTAATCACCCCAGTCTTTAAAAATAGAAAACTTTTTCTCAGTCTGAAAGCAGGCCAGAGATGGCAGGAGGAGGAATCAGTAGATTTGATATCTGCAAAGGACTTTGTGTGCTTTCTGGATACAGCAGGGGACAAATAACAAGGAATGTGGGTGACCTTGAAGAAGTGAGAGAGAATTGGCTGTTTCACTTAAGAAGTGATTACAAATTAACATGCAAAGGGAAGATGAAGTTTTGAGAAAGAGTTGTTTTTGATGATCTGTAAAGATGAAAATAGTGGAAGACACCTAATATTATTATGGGTAATATTAATATAAACAAAACCAAAACCAGGGGCCTCCTGGTGGCACAAGGAGTTCAGTCTCAGCACTATGACGCTATCAGCAGCCACTGCAGTTTGATTCCCAGCTAGGAAGCTGACCTACACGAAACAGCACAGCAGACCTCTCTGCTCTCATCCCCTGCTCCCCTCAGCAGTGTATTTCAGTGGATTTGCCTGTTCTGCTCTCCACTCTGTCTCTAGTGAATCCTCTCACCACCCCACACCTCTGGCCTACACTACAGCTCTTAAAAAGAGAAAAAACCAACGAATCCAGAAATAAAATATTTCAAGTTGCAGGCTCTATATGAGAATCAGAAAACACTGATTAAATTTTTGTTTTGATCGTTTAACTTCAAATACTCAATTTACTCAATTAAAAAGCAAAATCATTTCATTGAATTAATCAATTTAATCAATTGTTCTTAGCATCTTCTATGAAAAAATCTCATTCCTCATGTCAGCTTTTCACTTTAAAGATTATGTTGCAAAGAGGACAACCCAGTTAATATTATGGAAATTCTTCTCAATGAATCTAGTCAATTTAGGTGAAAGAAACTTTTTAATTATCCAAAGAACGGTCTTTTCTATTTTTTCGCATGGGTACACAAGCCTGAAGAATTTTGAATGTTAGATTTTATGCAGTTACTCTTTTTGATGTTAGATTTTATGCAGTTGCTGATTAAGAAAATTTGTATATTTTGTTTCCAGACAACAAGGTGCCTACTCTCTGTGGATACACTCAGAGCCAGAACTTGCTTCCTGTCCCACTTCAGTCATTATTACATTTGAGCTGTGGGGTGATTTAACGTGCAAACCTGTTTTTTCCACAATAACATGAGGATAATAGAAACAGATACCTCATAGATCTGTAAAAATAAACAAGCAATACAAGAAAAGCCCACAGCAGAGTAGTTGGGGTAAATTGCCTCCTTATTTTAATTTTTTTATTGTTTCAGGTATGCATGAACAATATACCAATGAAATGAAAAAAACTAAACAATTATCATAGAATTTGCAAAAAGAATGTTTCTAGCATATAATTTAATAAACTGTAAATACTAGTCTGAGATTTTGTCAACAGGGACTAAATTAAAATATTTAGAAATCTATTTGGTTTAAAAAATTACTCATAGTGATATCATAATCATTTCTCCACCTATTTTTCTTTTTATTCAAAATGACTTGCTAACTCATATGCATACTTTTAAGATAGTTTAATAAATAAAATGCCCGAAGTTGGCATAACAGACTTGTGCATCTTCAAATGAAACGGACAAAATTTGTTTTCAGCATTTTTTTAATGCTCTAAATGTTCTTTGACTTCTTACCACACAGTAAAATTTTTATTTTAGAATTACTTTATGATAGTAATAAGTGATAAAGCATACCTTTTGTTCCAATCTTTGCTTAATATTTTAAACACATATTAAAGGAGCCATTTTTAATTTTCAGAGGCCCAATGTTTAGAAAAACGTTTGTTAAATTGACAACTGAAGGCAAAGTAACAGATTTTAGAAGGAAGAATTTAGAGAAATTATAGATCTAAGTGAATTGAATGGTCAAATTTTATTTATCTTATTTTTAGTGAGAGAACGTTAGTTTACATTGCTGCTTGTATTTTAGTAGTATCCCCTCCCCCCCACTTCAGGTACTGTTACCACAGGGCACCCACCACTAAAGGACCCCTAATCCACCCATATGGTTCATTGTCCTCCCTCCCCACTTTGTTCTTGCCCCCCTTACTTCTCCCTCACCCTCTGGATTCCTAAATTCTAGTCAGCTCTCAAGGTTTAGTTTTTAAATCTGGCTTTATCTGACCCTTTATTTGGTTCCTCTTTATTCTACCTGAAAGTGACACCATCTGGTATTTCTCTTTCTCCTTCTGACTTATTTCACTTAAAAATGATCAAATTTGAAAATAAGCAAGCAGATTGAAGATGAAAGAAGCAAAAGGTACTATTATAGAAAAATATGGCTACCAAAGTCCAAGATAAAATATGAATGTATTATATATTTGATTGTATAATTCTAAACATAAATTACATTAAATAATCTTAATCATTCATCTTCCTTGAACTTTACAAGCAATTTCTTATTCTGAATTATTTACACTATACCCCTTAAAGCAGAAATAAATCAAAGGGCAAATTGTGAGAAACTAATTTTGTTCTGGGGCTGATGATTCATATAAATAATAGTTTATGAGCATATAAATTTAGTGTATCTGCTCTTATAACTTATTAAAGAATATCTTTTAAAGAAATATATAGTTAGGTCAGGAGTATATATTGTAAAACTGCCTGACAATCACTAGGATCTATAATAAAAATATTTCCATCGATACAATTAAATTGTTATATCTTTGAAGAATTGAATCCTTATGATAAAATTAGCACCTCCATGCTCCCTTCTTTCTTTCTGCTATCTCATGTCTTATTCCCAAAATATCCAAATTGTTTACTGTGTACTAAATGCTTTAGGAACGGTTGAACTTCTGGTATATATTCTGTTGGATTGAAGTGATTTGGAGGGTCTTTATATAAAAAGGTGGATTAATACTGGTTTACCCCACTCATATGAGAAAAGATTCCAAACTGTTATTCAAATAAACTTATTGTAGTGTAATTACCAATGTAATTGTTTTGTTTGAATTCATTCAATTCCACACTACCATAAATGCTGAAGGAAATATACTGGGAAAACATGAGTCTGGATAAAGATTAGAATGGAAGATTCAAGGAATAGATTCATTCATTTACCATCTGTATACCAAGCACTATACTGTAGGCCACTATTTAAACAAATTGTTCTGCCATCAGTTGAAATACAGTATTGCTCTGAAATCACAATGTCCTTATATGTTTTATACTCATTAAATACAAAAAAGAGTTTCAGATTCTTGTGTTATAAAATCACAAAACCTTTACTAGATTCTCACTTTGTTCCATTACTAATTTGCAATTTATGTACAGCTACACACAAAAGGGCATTTTATGAAATATATAAAAGGTTTCATGCTTCCTCTGAGAAGATTTAATCCAAATGAAGAATAAGCACAAAGCAAATAAAGAGAAAAAAATAAACCCCTATATCCTTACCTACTATGAACTTTAGACAAAAATATATAAGGCACATAATAATCCTTTTCCTATGTTGTAATATGTAGTTTTTATAAATCCAACTAATAAAAAGTTTAAAAATAAAAATCTAACTATAGCCAATTAGAATATAATTAGGTATAATGGATGGTCCATTTCCAATTGTCCTCGGCAGGCTATATTCATTTTATGGATTGAACATACCCCTTGTTCTATCATTTTCTCATTTTATGCTTCCTTGTTTCTCTTCCTTTAGCCTTGTACCTGTTCATTAACATGTGAAGATAAGAAGCTAAAAGAATAGAGTCTTGATGTAAAATTCAATGAGGCACTTTGGCTCCTCATTAGTAGTTCTTATGGGGTGTTAATCAGAGAAAGGAGACAGGACAATGAGTTACATTAAGTTTCACATATCAAAGTGAAATCTCTTCCTACAAAACTGCAACTGACTGTATATGATGTCTTTACAACTGGAAATATCCTTAAAATAATAAATTTCTACCTCCAAACTTTACAGCTGATAAAACAGGACCCAGACAAGGTAGATGGCTTGTCCCAGGTCACCAAGTTAGATAACATCACAGAAGAGAAGGCATTTGTTAATGCCTCAATCTATTCCTTTCAATCTTCCATTCTAATCTTTATCCAGACTCATGTTTTCCCAGTATATTTCCTTCAGCATTTTATGGTAGTGTGGAATTGAATGAATTCAAACAAAACAATTACATTGGTAATTATACTACAATAAGTTTATTTGAATAACAGTTTGGAATCTTTTCTCGTATGAGTGGGGTAAACCAGTATTAATCCATCTTTTGTATATAAAGACCCTCCAAATCACTTCAATCCAACAGAATATATACCAGAAGTTCAACTGTTCCACTATCTAACTTGAGTGATTATTATTCCCAATACTCATAAAAGCACAATAGATTCAGCATTGTGCCCAATTTACAGGTGCAAAAACTGAAGTCTGTTGAGATAAAAAATTACCTAATTTAGCAAAGACTGATTCAGATCTAGAGCTGAATTTTGTTCCTTTCCTCTTACCTATTTGCCTCCTTCTTCTCTCTCTCCCTCCATTTCTCCCTGGTTTTTTAGCCTCCTTCCTTCTTTTTTCCCTCTCTTATTCTCTACAACAGAAATCCTGCTCAGTAAGAGATACCCAGGGTTGCCACATTACATTAATATAATTCCAGGTAGAATTAAAGGTGCTTGACACATCAGTTAGCCTATAGGATGTAATTGAAAGTGAACTTGCAATTTCTGTTTAACACTTATAAATATTGGAAAAGTTTTAAGGAATTCCATTTCTTTCCGATTAGGAGCCACTGCTATAAAGGTTCATGCAAAAGGGACTTTCCACTTCACTATTTCATAATTCTCAACATTTCAATTTTAGGTAAATCATTTCAATATTGCCACACATAAAATTACATGGGAGGAAAAGATCTTGCTTTTTTTAATGGCAAATTCTTGATTTTATGATTTTCCAGATATTAAGAACACTGTGTTTTCAAGTTAACATCGCAACTGCCTTGAGGAACAATAAAGAAACATTTTTGCAAATGATGATTCATTTCATAAAACACCTAGAACTCTCATTCTTTCTGTTTCTGTTTCAGAAGAAAGGAGCAGCAGCCCATGGTCACGCTCACGGTAACATTAACACTGAAGTTTATAATCCATTTCTGCCTTTTCTTCTGCTGCTATTATTATTAAGGCGCAGGCTGGAGGGACTCCAGGGCCACACACACAGACAACATTCATAAGTGACGGTATCTTTTATGGAGCAGAGCAAAGGGAGCACACGCCCTCAGAAAGGGAGGGGGCAAGAAATGAAGCAAAGCCATAGAAGACGCCTCATCATCCCAACCACCCACAGAAACAGGAAATGGCAATTCAAATTTTGGCCATCATACTGATGAAAGCAAAGACTGAATAATGGATAAGCACTATGAAGTGAAACTATGGTGACTTGAAGAAGATAAATACTATTTTTAAATGGAATGTACTTATTCACGTCCCTGACTTTAAAGAATGGTACTTCATCAACCCTGTCCTTACAACGCACCACTGGTCCTGTGCTTTAAGAAAACATCCTTTGGGCCTCCCCGGTGGCGCAGTGGTTAAGCGCTGCTCTGTGGAGCTGTCGGCAGCTGCGATGCGAGTTCGACGCCCGGCCGGGGAGAATCCCACGTGCTGCGGCAGACCTCTCCTGCCTCGCCCGCTGCTCCCCTCAGCTGTGTATTTCCATCTATCTGCCTGTTCTGCTCCCCACTCTGTCCGGCCGGGGAGAATCCCACGTGGCGCGGCAGACCTCTCCTGCCTCGCCCGCTGCTCTCCTCAGCTGTGTATTTCCATCTATCTGCCTGTTCTGCTCCCCACTCTGTCTCTGGTGAACCCTCTCGCCGCCCCACGCCTCTGGACTGTACCCCAGCTTGTATGCATAAATAAATAAATCTTTAAAAAAAAAAAAAAACATCCTTGGTTTCCAGACCCTTTCCTACTTCCTCCAAGTCTATTTTCTGACTTTGCACTTACTCCATGTTCCACCATCAGGCAGGCACTTTTCCTGAGACTCTCCCTTTTCACAGTGCTCTCTTCAGTATTGCCGCCCATCTTTCCTCCTCCCTGTCTTTCCGACCTCCCAAATTCTTCTTTGCTGTGTTGCTTGCCTTTCCCTCAGTTGGGCCTTTCACTTCTCTGTTTCAGAAGTTTTTATGCTCTACATCCTTCTAAATTTCTTCTGACTGAGTGAAACAAAATGGCCGTCCTCTGAGCTCCTGGGTTTCACTCATCCCTTCCTCAGGAGCAGCCTGACCTCAGCCCCGGCCTCACCAGGTGTTGCCTTTGTAGTATAATTTGGCAGGCAGCTCTGTTTATGTAGCTCCTCCAGGAAACATTGGTCTCTCAAGTTGCCCCATGGGAACTTTCCTGTCTCTGAGTACTATTTTCAAGTGCATAGGTCACTGGTAAGGATAAAACCATAAATAAATTTATACCAAAGAAGTTGGTGCCTCTCAAAACAAAGCCCAAAGAATTCAGTGTTTAATTTCAACCTCCTGCATACTTGAGTAAATACATGAATTCATAATTGAGGGCAGTGTCACAAGAGAGTGGAAAGGCACTGACGACACATTTGACATTCCTCTTAGTCTTTGCTGAGGGCTGGCTCTGCTGGGTAGAGAATAAACTCTTAACCCTGGATGCCAATGCCTTTGCATTCATTAAAAACCTTGGTTTTGGCGGCCACTTTCCCCACTGTTTGTTTGACTACAGAAATTTTAGAATGCGTTTTCTGGAATGTTTATTTTATAGTACCTTAAGCTCTTTGGAGCACATACATGAATTGTAGCTACTAAATCAATTAAAATGGCACCATAGGTTTTGGAATATTTTTTATTTGTTATATAGGCTGTTATTTCCAGGTTATGTATGAGTTCTAAGATTGATCTGTAGAATTTTTTTACTTTTTTTGAAAAAAAAAAAAAAGTCCAATTAGGTTTTTCCCCTCCTATAAACATAGTATAGGTTTGTGGTTAAATCAAACAAAGAAACACAAATAAATGAACAGTGATCCTCAATTGGGGCCACTTTGGTTCTCAGAGCAGTTTCTGGAGACATTTTGGTTGTCACATCTGGGAGGGGACAGTTGTTACAGGCACCCAGCAGAAGGGTCCTGAGGACCACAAAACACTTACGATGTATAGGAAAGGCCTCCTAACGTAGAATTATCCAGCCCAAAGTGTCACTAGTACCTCTGTTGAGGTGCCCTGTCCTAGAGTAACAACTATTACCTGCTTTTGGCCTATCTTCCAGAAAATTTAAAATATGTATGTATAATTTTTCAAAACTTTTCTTTGTGCAAATGGATTTGGTTTATCCTTGCTAATCTGAAATTTGCCTTTTTCACTTAACAACATCTTGGTTATTTTTCCATATTGATACATACAATTTACCTCATTATTTTTAACTGTTGACTAATCTTCCCAATATTGACTCATTATACCATAGCAAATTTAACCAACTTTCAAAAGTAGATAATTTTGTTGTCTTTAATTTTTCTTTGTTACAAATAAACCTACCAGGAAAGGGTTACTCAAAGAGAAACTACAATAAGGAATTGATTCTGTCACAGAACTCTTGTTTTTACTTACATTACTTTTGTTTGCTTGAAATCTGATTTAGAGGTTAAATTCACAGTGTGAAGTTGAAGCAGTATCTTTCTTATAAATATCAATTCTCTCTGACTATTTAACTCAGGAGCATGGGAGAAGGAAAGAAAAGTGACTATTTTTTTGACTTTTTAAAAAATTGAAGTAACACTGCATTGTAACATAAATTTCAGGTGTATATCATGGAAACGCAACCTGTGTATATACAACATTATGTTCAGCATTAAATGTTCAATTCTATCCTTCATCATTTATCCTCTTTGTCCCCTCTTCCCTTCTGATAACTGCTAGTTGATCCTATAGTTTATAAGTTTATTGTCATTTTACTTAGTTCATCTGTTTGTTTTCTCTATATACCACATATGAGTGAAATCATACAATATTTGTCTCTATGGATTTTTTCACTAAGCATAATACCCTCTAGGTTCATCCATGTTATTGCAAATGGCAGGATTTCATTTTTTTTTCTAGCTAAATAGTATTCCATTGTGTATATAGACAACACCATTTATTTGTCTGTCCACCGACACTTAGATTGTTTCCAGCTCTTGGGCATTGTAAATAACACTGCAATAAACATGGGATACATATATACGAGCAACTATTTTTTGTAGCATGATGGAGTTTACCCAGTAAACATTTCTAATTTCTATCTCACAAGCCAACAAATCTTGTCAACTGCAGAAATGTTAGACTTAGCAGGCTTGCTGTTTCTGAATCACATCCCAAACTCCTTTAAGAACCTGGATTAGTTAAAATATGCTAGATTCAGGTTGTCCCTTAGTTTAATAAAGAAATAACTGCTTCAAAGACAATCACTCATTGTCTAAATGTTTTTTTTTTCCCCTTCTGCATGATTTCAGTCCTGTCCAGTCAGTTAATGTCTTTTGCTCCTTTTTGATGTCTACTTTTATTTTGGATTAGAAAATGAGGCTTGTACATATTATGCATCGGTTATAAAAAAGAACACCTGATTCAAATCCACACAGTGTTGTATTGATTGGCTAGGGTTGTTCACAATCGATCATTTAAGGTGAATGTTATTTTCATGACCCCAAAGAGAAGAATCTCACAAAGAAAATACTAGGTAATGATTTCCACTTTGCAAGAAGAGAACTGACTCCAGGTACAGGACTTTTTAATTCTTCAACTATGTAGACTTATCTCTTTTATCACACTTCAAGCAACATGGGATTTAGTTTTCTTTCAATTAATCTCTACTACTTGTGTGAAAACTGGTCAAAGATCATCACTTGAGGAACTGCTTTAATAAAAGACATAACTGCTTTAAAACTCTCTTGCATCCTTTCTGCAGCTTCTCTGCTTTTCACCCAGGGCAACAGTCAACAATCCCCATATAAACAACTGCCTGCTTTTTCTGGAGAGATAAAAATAACAGAGTAAAAAATGACCAACTCTCTTGTAGGACCTCAAATATAAACAGGATTATTTTTAAGGGTTCCCATAGAACTTTCTGCAGTAACTATGGCCGTAAGGAGCTGGCACTGGAACTGCTGACTTGCTGGTCAATGATTTTGGTGTGCATTCCATGCAAACTCTCTCATGGATACGCAGTTAAAGGCTACAAGTGAAAGGGCAGCAGGGCCTAAAAGTCAGTCATTGCTCTCTCTGCCAATGATTCACTAAGTGACTGTGAATTAGTCACTCACTTCTTCCATCAGATAAAGTTACTCAGCATGAAGGAAATGTGGTAATGGTAACATTTTCTTATCTTCTCAGGAGCCTGAACCTATAAAACAGGTCCATCACCAAGTCAACTTTCAACTCCATACATCCTTTGTGAGGGAACACTTACCAGGGCTCGGCTGTTGAAGGATGACCAAAAGAGAAAATGCATGATTGTGTAGGCAGAAGAACGAATGGGGCAAATGGGAATTAACACCAGAAGACCTGTGACAAGAGAAGAGAAATGAGTTAGAAGTTTTCTTCATTTCTTTAGGAACTTTCCTTACCTTTGGACTATTTCATGTGTTAGACCCACAGCAGAAGCTTAAAAGAATAGGAAGACTGTTTAATGATGTACAAAATAGAAGTATTTTTAAAAAAATTCCTTTCCCTGGGGATTAAACATCTAGAAAGTTTCTCAACCAACCACACTGCACTGTGTCTTCTCTGCAATGTTGTTTTCACAAACCTTTTTTTAGATCACTTCTCTTCACAGAATCACTGGTGAATTATTACAATAATGTGTGGCAACATTGTCCAAAATTTATTTGTATCTGCTATAGTTCACAAACCTTAGGTGATATGAAAACTGAAGCAATTGGATGTCCTCTTCTTAAGATTCTAGTCCATAGCTTAGAATGATGCCTTTCACAAAGCTAATTGCATTAAAATCAATGTCTCAAAGTCTTGGAGAATGTTAAGGACAAGGAACAAAAAGTGTAACTCCTTGTTTGTTCCCGCCATCACAGTAAATTCTTTTTTTTTTAAAGATTTATTTATTTATACATACAAGCTGGGTTACAGGCGAGAGGTGTGGGATGGCGAGAGGGCTCACCAGAGACAGAGTGGGGAGCAGAACAGGCAGATCAGAAATACACTGCTGAGGGGAGCAGTGGGCGAGGCAGGAGAGGTCTGCCGCACCATGTGGGATTCTCCCCGGCTGGGCGTTGAACTCGCATCGCGTGCAGCGCTCAACCACTGCGCCACCAGGGAGGCCCCACAGTAACTTCTTAAAAAAAAAAGATTTTTTTTTTGCACTTGAGTGTAAATAAACTGAATTCTAAATACAACAAAATAGAAAATAATTTCTTTATGCAATCCAGTCCTTAGGTGTACATGCCTACAGAGTCACATAAAAATAGTACAAGGCCTAACTTTCCAGGGAAGTTATTTTCTCGAATGGAACAATTTCTGAAAACTGGGACTAAAATTATAGTTTGTACATTGTAATGCACAAAATTCACTTCTACTTTACTCTAAATAGCATTATACTATATCCACTTGCCAGGATGGAATAAAATTACCACAGGAGATTTCACAGTATCATTCTTAAACCAAAATACTGCTTGTTACACATAGAAATTCCATGAATGGGGAAAGGTAGCAAAATAATGGAACATTAGCTGAGTTAATAAGGCTTTGTGGATTATGATCTTTAGTAATAATGGAAAGGAATACATTTTCCTTTTTGTATATGTGTATATATTAAAAATACGTGTACAGATGCATAGATAGCACATATATACACATATGAATCTATTTTGCATCTTTTCATAAGCTTTATCACATACAATTTTGCTGTTAAAAGCTACATCATAAGAACATATTCTGACACCCCTTTCAATTGAAAAATATTTGAACCAAAGGAGACTTAAAAAGAAATTCATTTTACCTTTCCAGAGACAAGGCAATTTTCTATTATCACAAACCAGTTGTGATTTGTAAATATAATTACCAATGATGTCTTGAAAAGGGAATTTTGGGTAATCATTTTTTAATAACCTTCAGTTTCTTACACACTCTCAGAAACTATTAGTGACTTATTTTACCTTAATAAGCAAGAGCGCCAGTTTCCAGGTTTTTTCCACAACTTCTCCTTTGTTCATTTCATATATCATTTATTTTTCTACCTATTTGTCGAAAGGGGCTAGTGTGAGAATTGCTATCTCTTATGTCAGATATTTCTTATATTTGGCTCCTTTTTTTGTATATTTACATAAAAATCTATGTTTATATTGCTCACTTCTTGATTTACTGTCATGGTTACACACTTTTGAAAGTTGATTGTTACTAATTATGAGTCACACTGGTATCAGTTGTGTTCTGATATGATTTACAACCCTTTGCTGACTTTCCAGCCCAAAGTGTATATCCTGAATCTGATCATGAAGAAACAACAAACTCAGTTTGAGGAACAGTCCACAAAATAACTGGCTTTAAAAAATAATAGCACAAAATTCAAAGAAAGCTCACGAGACTGTCCCAGATTAAAGGACACTAAGGAGACAAGATCATTACATCTGAGCTGGTCTTGGACCCTGGACTTGGGGTGGAGGGGGAAGTTATAAAGGATCTCTTCTGGACAGACAATAGGCAAAATTTAATTACAGACTTAGATTATATGTGTCAATATTAAATTTCTGATTTTTATAAGTGTACTGTGGTTATAAAAAAGAATGTTTAGGAAATACATACCGAAGTACTTAGAGGTAAAGGCATGATGTAACTTACTCTCAGATGATTTAGAAAAAATATACAGATAATAAGAGAGAGACTCAGCAACTGGGGCAAAGGTTAACAAATGTCAAGCCTCTGAATGGGTACTTTGGCCTTTGTAATAATTTGTAACTTGTAAATTTGAAATTATCTCAACATGAAAACTTAACTAAAATAAATAATAAATATATCCATTCTCTTATCCACTTTCTTGTGGCATACCTTAAGGCTTAGGGCTTGGGGGACTAAAAATTTTTATGTTCATTTATTCTTTCTGTCTTGAGGTCCACACTGCATACCAGAAGAACATCAGCTTTTCCAAACCCTTCTGCTATAATTAATGAGGAATCTTGTGCAGTGTTAATTCTGAGTAAAGAAGATGTGGGTTGAATGATAGCACCAGCTGATGGGGAGGTATTAAGGCTGTTTGATTCCAGAAGGCAGAACCATCCAGCTGTGGAGGTTCAGGCAGCCTAGAGGGAGAGAAGTTTGAAAAGAAAAAGTTTTAAAAATTAATCTGGTTGAAAAATAAGGAATGATAATCATTTGTTAATAGTTTTTGGGTAGCAAAATGAATTCCTAGAAAAATAACTGAAATTAGAATAGAAATAGAGGTTTAAGATGACAAAACATTAAATTCTTTCAGCTGTAGTTTTTATGCTCTTATTTATCCCTTTCTATCTTTTGCTTTCAATTAAATACAAATATTACTAAATGTCATTTATGACCAAAAGAGTAAAGTCCAACATTTTTTACTTATTAGGGTATAATAATGATAGATGTGCATGTGACTCAAAAAAAAATTGTTGAACATACACAAGGAATTGACCTAGAAATTCACAACCTCTACAGCTACAAAGACTAATAATATAAAGACCATATTTGGTAAGAAGTTTACAGTTTGAAGTTAGGAGTGGATGGGAAAGACCGTTAAATGGATTCTGAGATTTGAAATTCTGTATAGTGCAGTGATTTTCATGCAGTACTCTGAGAACTGAGAGGAAAACACTTGGAAAAGAGCAGATATTAGGGAAAACTTCAAGGAGTGTTTCAGGTCTAAAGAATAGCAAAGAGAAGACAAAGAAATCAGAGAGAAGATGTCAGTGTCTCTCCACTGCCTACTGTCTACTTTCTTGATTATACCATAGAAAGTATAATCAAGGGATTTGGGATTGCTTTATCTGTAATTTGAGTCCTAAGACTTTACAGTAAGATTGCAGACATTCAGTCTCATCATGTCTTTTCTGAATTCTTGGCAGACTTACCCTGGGTTTTACATGGGTTTGCCATATGGCTTAGTTATTACTTTTGAAGCCACTAGGCTTAATCTTTTCTGCCTTCTGGCTTTCATACCTGCTGCCCTGCTGGTGTTCAGGGAAGGTCCTATGAGGTCAGTCCATCCACTGACTGAGGACCCACTCTTCTTTATTACTGGTAACTTCTAGTGAGTCTTCACCCTGGTGCTCTCTGCATTGCCACAGTACATTCTGCCATGGGTCTCTCCATTCAGAAAGGGCTCCTTCATTCATTCTTTTTTTTTTTAAATTGTGTTATTTTTCTTCAGGAATGCTGTATATTTTAGGGGTATATGTTCACACCTCTTCAGAAACACGTTACCACATCTTGCTCACCACCAAAGCATTCATAAGCCCTCATCATAGTTCACTGGACCCCTCTTCCTCTGGTAGCCTCAATTCTGTAGCCAGATTTCTAGGGTTTGATGTGGTTTGGTTTTGTCTGCTCTTTTGTTTTGTTTCTTTATTTCCCATATATAAGTAAAGTCATTCTTCATATTACTTTCTCCTTCTGACTTATTTTGCTGAGCATAAACCCCTCAATTTCTATCCATGTTATCATATGGGACAAGATTTTATCTTCTTTTTAGCTAAATAGTATTACATTGTGTATATATACCATCTCTTCTTAATCTACTCATTTGTTGTTGGGCGCTTAAATTGTTTATACAACTTGGCTATAGTAAATAGTGTTGCAATGAATATAGTATATATCCTTTGGATTTAATGTTTTTGTCGTCATTGGGTGGTTACCTAGAGGTGGAATTGCTGGGTCATGTGGTATATCTATTTTTAACCTCCACATAGTTTTCCAAAGGAACTGGACTAGTCTACATTGCCATCAATAGTGTGAGAGGGTTCCTTTTCTCCACACCCTGCCAACATTTATTGCTGGTCTTTTTGATATGGGTCATTCTCATGGCTGTGAGGTGGTGTCTCACTGTGGTTTTGATTTGTACCTCCCGGATGATAAATGATGGTGAGCATTTTTTATGTTCCTCTTGGTCATCTGTATGTCTTTGGAATAGTGACTGTTTCAATCTTCTGCATATATTTGATTGATTGGGTTATTTGTTTTTGGTTGTTGAGTTATATGACTTTAAAAATTAGATATTAGCTCCTTGTCGGATATATGAATGTGCAAATATATTCTCCCATTCAGCAGGGTGTCTTTTTGTTTTAATTATATTTTCTTCCTCTGTGCAGGAGCTTTTTATTTTGATGTAGCCTTATTAGTTGGTTTTTGTTTTTGTTTCTGTCACTGTTTTAGTAAAGTCCCCAAAGATATCCTTGAAGCCAACATTGCAAAATGTTTTGCTTATGTTTTCTTCTATATATTTTATGGTTTTCAGACTAACAACTAAGCTTTAATCCATTTTGAGTTAATTTTTGTGTGTGGTGTTAAACAATGGTTTAGTTTGGTTCTCTTCCACATGGCTGCCAGCACCGTTTGCTGAGAACTTCCTTTCTCCATTGTATACTCTTAGCTTTTTTGTTGTAGATTAGCTATCCATATAAATGTGGGTTTTTTTCTGGGTTCTTAATTCTATTACAGTGATCTGTGTATTTTTATTCCAATATAATACTGCTTTGATTACTATGACTGAGTATACTTTGAAATCTGGGAGTCTGATACCTCAATTCTTTCTTTCTTTTTTTTTTTTTGATAAGAATTGCTTTGGTTTTTTGATCTTTTGAGGTTTTGTATAAATTTCAGTAATATTTGTTCTATTTCTTTGAAGAATGCCCCTGAAACTTTGATAGGGATTGCATCAAATGTGTATACTGCATATTGGCTTTTTTAGTGAGCCCAACTAGAGGATTGTGTTTTGTTTATCTTCCAAAAGAATCATCTTAAGATTTCATTGACTTTTTGAACTGAGTTTGACTTCAGTTTCATTTATTTCAGTTCTAATTTTTATAATTTCCTTTTTTCTATTGGCTTTTGGCTTGACTTATTCCATTTTCTAGTTTCTTAAGGTTTAAAGTTATTTATTGAGGTTTTTCCCGTTTCTTGATGTAGGCCTATATTTCTTCCTTCTTCTACTGCTTTTGCATTGTTCCATAGATTCTGGCATCTTGTATCTTCATTTTTGTCACTAGGAATTTAAAACTTTCTTATTATTTGCTCACTAATCCAGTAGTTATTCAGTAGCATGATGTTTAGTCTTCACATACTTGAGGTTTTTCCTGTTTTCGTTTTGTGGTTGATTTGATGTTTGAAACCACTGTGATCAGAGAAGATACTGATATGATTTCAATATTCTTGAATTGATTGCCGTTTGGAATATATTTCCTTTTACAGTCTTATCCCAGGAATATATTTGTCTCCTTCTCCGTCGTAACACATCTGTCTGTCATGGTGGAAACTCGAGGTTTTCAGGGATCAGCACAAACTTAGAGAGAAAGCTGGTGTTGGCACTTGCCTGACTTCTAGGTTTCTGCTTTCCCTTAAATTTTGGCCTCTGTAAATATCTTTCTGTTGTAGCACTCAACAATGCAATTAAGGGTCAATTTTCTTCTTAATTTGATATTTTATTTATTCAATATTCAATACTTAATGAATATTTTATTCATTCAATATTTCATAATCAGGGTCTTTCAGGAGATCTAGTCCACAATAGTTCCAGAAACAGAAGTTGGCTTTAGTCTCACTAACAACCAATGAAAAGATGGAAATCTAATCAATTTCATGGTCACAGGGCCAGGAGAAAAATTATCTCAGTTGCTTTGGAGAGATATTTTTTTGGCTCAGAGGCCAGATGGGCTTTTTCTCAGTAGTTGTTCCAGCAAGCATCATAATCTTTTCTATTTGATTGGATGGCATAGATGGTCCAAGCAGCTGTTCCGCCAGGTTTAAGAACTGACATCCTTTGGAGTGTCAAAGATGGGTAGTGTTTGGTAATGATGAAAATCCAGGGAGACAAATAAATCTTTCTACTTTGTATCATACTCAATAAGGTGAGTTCCACAGTGAGGTTTCTGAATCACCATGCCTATTCTTTCAGTTTCGTAGACAGACTCAGACAGTTTGTAATCTTTTACAGACTAGGCAGGAAGATAACAGTTTTTAATTTAGGTAATACAGACTTGGCCTCTGAATGACATGGGTGGAATGGGTCTATTATTATGTAGTAAAACTGAGTCATAGTATCTTTTATGGCATGGTTCAACCACTCTAAAAACCTATCTCTAGAGAAGCTGAAATCAAAGATCAAAATATATTGCAATTAAAAAATACATTCTGTAATTGTTAACTATTTTAAATTTTATGTCTGGTTTTTGTTATATTTTCATTTAGTTTGCTGCAAGTGAAAGAATGAAGTGAAATAATTCTATTTGCTTAGATGGGACAGGAGAGATTAAACAAGGTAACTTGCTATTACATTTAAAATTAAATTGAGAGTTTGAATGACACTTGCCTCGAAGACTTGTTTTCTAGTATACTGAACTGATATCGTGCCAATGGGATCCTAGGTTTGTTTCAATTAAAAAAAATTAATTATAAAACAATTGGCAAACAATGCTAGGTGAGTCTTATTCTGAGAACAGTACTAAAATATGGCTATTGAAAATTTCATTACCTGAAAAGAGGAAAAACTTTCCATTATAAAGTAAGAAAAGTTCAGAGAAATGGTAACACCAATTACCAAGGAGAGCTCAATGAAGAAGGGGATGAACTTTAGTCAAAAGATAAATGACTGCCTTATAATTTTGGCTGGATTTGAGTAAATAAACAAAGAGTTGAAAGCAATGGTGTGAGTTCCCTTATCTTGTATAGTGAAAATAGAACTAACATTCTTAGAGTTTTCTATCATATCTTGAAAATAAAAATAAAAAAAAAAAAACTACTGTAAAGCATTTCATGAAGTGAATTTGAGAGACTGTGAAGTAAACCAAACCTCATTGGTTAGGACCCTTGCAAAGAATTGCCTTTCACAACAGATTGGTGATTCTGGCCACCCTGGGAGTTTAGCAAAAGCTCTCACCTATTTTTGAAACTTTTGTTCAGTCAACTGACTAAGTCACATCTTGTCTTAACCTTTAGTCTAGATTTTTTTTCTCTCTAATATAGCATGTGTGATAATAACAACTTTAAATTGACAGTAAAAACTTTTGATTTTTATAGTTTTTATAGTCATTTCTCTGGTTTCTAACTATTTTCCCTCTCCTAGATAAGCTTTACACAATGGCATAAAGGCTACACAGCAGGCAGAATATATTGATTCCAACCTTTGTTTTGTAAGAGGGAAATTACTGTTCTTAGGTTCAGGGATTTTTTTGTTCCCCCTCAAAAATAAGAAATCCTGTTTTGCCTGCTCAAAAAGCTCTGTTCCTAAGCACCAGAGTTTAGTGTCAAGTCCCATCCTCTGAGTAAATTCAGTCTACAATTTTGTCAAAATTTGGGGGAAGAGCTTGAAGAATAACTATTTTTTCACTCATTTCCATTCAGTTGGAACAGAATTAGTTTTAATAACATTATCACATTGGTTTCTTATTAATCTTTTTACATGAATTTGGAAAGCACACAAAGAAATAATTGTTAATCTAAAGAAGTGTTAAATTATGATATGAAATGAATTTAAGGGTCGAATGGATTTTAGTTTTGAGCCTGAGTATTTATGCTATTTTCAGAGGGGACACAAGGTTGATGCTGAAAAACCATATTCTGTAAGTTTTATAATTAAATGGAAAGACTATTTCAGGATGCTGATGCAAAATAATGTGAAGTTCCTTTTATTTAAATGCAAGTAAAATTTCATTAGGTGGTAGTTTATTTCTCATATTATAAAATGTAATTTAAGTGACTACCCCCCACCCACCCAATCCTTTGTAAGCTTTGGATATGAAGTATTAAGATTAACCTGACTTATTTTGTTCTTAAATATTCTCCAAATTCATAATTTCATATTATTCACATGACTTCAGAATTTTCTGAAGATATCAAATATCACTCATCCACATAGGAAATACAAATACAAATTCCCATTCATACATTGACTCAGGTGTAAATGCTCTTTTGCTGCTGTTTGATTTAAAAAATTTTCACAAATGAAAACTTATAAAGAACCTAGGAGACCCATGGCCTTTCTTGGGATGATCTTTCCAAATTGTGGAAACTTTGCTGCTAGGACCTATAGTTTAATAACCTGTAGTCCTATAGGACCGATAGTTAAGAACCTATAGTTCAAGAGGGCAGATGATCTGCGATGATTGGTGGAAGTGTAGCTTTTTCTATTCAACAGCATTTCCTATCCTACTCTGCCCCTGTTCTTAGTCATCTGGGTGGCTATGTCAATCAGAACTCCCAGTCCCCACTTCATAGGTGAGCATGTAACCAACCTGAGCTATTGGAATGCTAGAGATTGATTCAAGAATGTGTTGTATTATGCTAACCGAAACTAGTCAGAAGGAAAAGGATAAATACTGGGTGGTCTCACTTAAATGAGGAATATAGATAAACCAAACAAAAGGTCAAGAAAAAGTAAAAACTAGCAAGCTGACCATAGAACTGAGGCATACAGCAAAGCAGGTGGGGGGGGGAGGGTTGTACAAAACTGGAGGGATGAACACAAGGGAATATGGTGATGGTTCACAGGTAATATGGTGGCAGGAGAACTGTGGGGACTGCAAGGATGTAAGAAAAAAGATTAATTAATTAATAATGAAACCAAACCAAACAAAAAAACAAACAAAAAAAGCATGTGCCAGTGACTCAAGAAAGATAATTTTTTTTCCTCTGAGATTGATTATAGGGATTGATGTCCAGGTGGCAGACATTTAATTCCATTGTGATTGCTTAGCAGGGCAGATATGACTGGGGCTGATGAATGTCAGTTTGTCTGATAAACACACACACACACGCACACACACGTGGGGGGGAGAGG
>PVIJ01020584.1:0-20591 GCA_004024925.1 Scalopus aquaticus | reverse complement strand
GCACACAATACATCTGATAAAGGACTGATAACAAAAATTTACAAGGAACTCACACAACTTAACAAAAACAAAGCCAATAACCCAGTCAAAAAATGGGCAGAAGAGCTCAAAAGGCACTTCTCCAAAGAAGAAAAGCAAATGGCCAACAGATACATGAAAAAATGCTCAACATCACTTATAATCAAGGAAATGCAAATCAAAACCACTATGAGATACCACCTCATACCTGTGAGGATGGCACACATTAAAAAATAAAGGCAACAGCAAATGCTGGAAAGGATGTGGAGAAAAAGGAACACTTCTACACTGCTGGTGGGAATGTGAATTGGTCCAACCACTATGGAAAGCTATTTGGCGATTCCTCAAACTGCTAAACATGGAGCTTCCATACGACCCAGCAATACCACTTTTGGGAATCTACCTAAAGGACACAAAAACACTAATCCAAAAGGATACATGCACCCGTATGTTCATTGCAGCACTGTTCACAATAGCAAAGGTATGGAAGCAACCCGGATGTCCAAAAATAGATGATTGGATCAAGAAGATGTGGTACATATACTGATTATAAGTGATGTTGATTATTTTTTCATGTGCCAACTGGCCATCTGCATTTCCTCTTTGGAGAGTGTCTTTTTCGCTCTTTTGCCCACTTTTTGACTGGGTTCTTTATTTTGTTTTTGCTGAGATGTGGAAGCTCTTTGTAGATCTTTGATATTAGTCCCTTATCAGTTTTGTGGTGTGCAAATATTTTCTCCCAATCTATAGGGTGTCTCTTCATCTTGGTTTTGGTGTCTTTGCTGTGTGGAAGTTTTTGTTTGATGTAGTCCAAGCTGTTTATCTTTTCTTTCGATTTCTTTATTTCAGGGGATTAGTCTTTACTGCTGTTTCTGAGATATATGTCATGGAGTGTTTTGCCTATGTTTTCTTCTATGTATTACATGGTTTCAAGTATTACATTCATATTTTTTATCCATTTTCAGTTGATCTTTGTGTATGGTATGTTGTGAGGTAGTAGTCTAGTTTCATACTTTTGCATGTAGCAGTCCAGTTTTTCCAGCACCATTTATTGAGGAGATTGTCCTTGTTCTAGTGCATATTCTTTGCTCCTTTGTCATCGATTATTTGTCAACATATGTGTGGCTTTATGTCCGGCTTTTCAAATTTGGTTCCATTGGTCTCTGTGTCTGTTTTAATTCCAGCATCATGTTATTTTAATTATTATGGCTTTGCAGTATAGTTTGAAGTCTGGGAGTATAATACCTTCATTCTTCTTTTTTCTAGTCAGTAGTGCTTCCACTATTTGAGGATTTTTGCGAATCCATATGAATTTCATCAATATTTGTTCTGTTTCTTTGAAGAATGCCATTGCAATTTTTACTGGAATTGCACTGACTCTATAAATTACTTTTGGTAAAATGGCCATTTTGATAATGGTAATTGCTGATCCATGAGCAGGGAATGTCTTTCCATTTCTTTGTGTCTTCTATTTCTTTAATCAGTTTTGTAGTTTTCTTTGTATAGATCTTTCACCTCCTTTGTGAGGTTTATTCCAGGTATTTATTTATATTTTTCTTTTTGTACAATTGTGAATGAGATGGCTTTCTTGATTTCTTCTTCTTCAGATATATTATTTGCATATAGGAAGTCTACTTATTTATGTTTGTTCAACCAATCAACTAAATTGGTTGATTGTTTTAATTAGTTTTTCTGTAGAGTTTTTAGAGTTCTCCTTATATATTATCGTATCATCCAAGGATAGTGATAGTTTAACTTCTTCTTTCACTATTTGGGTTTCTTGTATGTCTTTCTCTTGTGTAATTGCTCTAGATAAGACTTCCAGTATTGTAATGAAAAGTAGTGGTGAGAGTGGACAACCTTGTCTTGTTCCAGATCTTAAAGGGAAGGCTTTTAGTTTCTCACCTTAAGAATGATATTGGCTTTAGGTTTGTCATATATGGCTTGTATTATGTTGAGGTATGTTCCTTATATACCAAAAATTTCAAGGGTCTTCATCATAAATTGATGTTAGACATTATCAAATGCTTTCTCAGCATCCATTGATATGATCATATGGATATTATTTTTCTTTTTGTTGATGTGGTGAAAATTACCGTAATTGATTTTCGGATGTTGAACCATACTTGTGACCCTGGTATAAATCCCACTTGGTCATGGCATATTATCTTTTTAATGCATTGTTGGTTTTGGTTTACTATAGTTTGTAGTTTGTTGACTATTTTTACATTTGTGTTCATTTGGAAGATTTATCTGTAGTTTTCTTTGTGTGTGTGTGGTATCTGTGGCTTTGGTATTAGTGTAATGTTGGCTTTATAAAATGTACTTGGTAGTATTTCTTCTTTCTCAATTTTTTGGAAGAGTATTTGTAAGATAGCTACCAGATTATCTTTGAACATATGGTCAAACTCATTTGTAAAATTATCTGGAACTGGGTTTTTTGGGGAGGGTTTTAATTACTGTTTCAATTTCATTACTTATAATTGGTTTGTTAAGGTTTTCTATCTCTTCTTTATTCAGCTTTGGATGATTATATTGTTCTATGAATTTGTCCATCTAATCCAGATTGTTGAACTTGTTTTCATATTATTGTTCATAATAATCTCTGATTATCCTCTGGATTTCTGCTGTGTCTGTTGTAATATCACCTCTTTCATTTGTAATTCTACTTATTTGAATTTTATCCTTTTTTATTCTTTGTGAGCCTAGCTAGAGGTTGTCTAGTTACTTTATTTTTTTCAAAGAACTAGCTTTTGGTTTCACTGATCGGTTGCATTCTCTTTTTTATTTTTAGTTCATTTATTTCTGCTTGAATTCTTATTATTTCCTTTCCTCTACTGGTTTTCAGGTCTTTTTGTTCCTCTTTTTCTAGTTCTTTGAGATGGGAGATTAGGTTGTTTGTTTTTATTCCTTTATAAAATGTACTTGTTTCTTGATGTGGGCATGCATTGTTATATACTTTCTTCTTATTACTGCTTTTGCTTGTCTCATATAATCTGGAAAGCTGTGTTCTCCTTATCATTTATTTCAATATATTTCTTAATTTCTTCTTTGATTTCCTTGTTGATCCAGTGGCCTTTCAGTAGTATATTCTTCATTCTCCATGTGATGGGGGTGGGGGGCGCTCCTTGCTTTCTTTTCATAGTTGATTTCTAGTTTGTTGTCTTTATGGTCAGAGAAGATGATTATGATTTTGATCTTAGTGTATTTGTTGATGTTTGTCATGTGTCTTAGTACATGGTCTATCCTGGGGAACTATTCCTGTGCACTTGAGAAGAATGTATATTCAGTTCTTTTGGGTGCAGTGTCCTATAGATGTCTGTGTGTGGCCCATGTGTGCTAGGTCTTTGTTTAGGGCTATTGTGACTTTTTTATTTTTTGTCTTGTCGATCTGTCCATTGGTGAAAGTGGGGTGTTCAAGTCTCCTACCACTCATGAATTTTCTCCAGTGTATTTTTTTCAGATTCGAAAGTAATTGTCTAATGTATTTTGGTGCTCCTTTGTTGGTTACATAGATACTGATTAGTGTTATAACTTCCTGGTGTACTATCCTCTTGAGTGTTATGCATGACCATCAGTAACTCTTGTCTCTTTTTTTAGTTTGAAGACTTTTATCTGATATAAGTATGGCTGCCCCTGTCTTCTTTTCGGGGGCCATTCTTTTGTGGAATTGCTTTCCAGTCCTTTATTTTAAATGTATGTTTATCTTTGGCTCTTAGGTGTGTTTCCTGGGGACTGCAAAAGGTTGGGTTCTGTTTTCCTATCTGCTGTGCCAGCCTGGCACCAATGAATATTTCCTGTGAGTCATGTAGACAGACAAGAATGAGTCCTGGCACCGTAGGTGGTTTTGGCAGGCTTTTAATCATCTTACTGAAATGAGGCAACCAGGTATAGTGCAGGCAAGTGGGGCCGGGGGTGCAGGTGGCTAACAGGCCTCCTAGCCCCCAGCAAATCTTAACCTTCTCGGGGCTCTGTGGTGGCATCTCAGGGTCTCACTGCTGCCGCTTCTGCCACATGCTCTCGCTGCTGCTGCTGCACTCCGGCCCCATGCTCTCGCATTGCTGCCTCACGCATTATGCTGCTCCACGCCATGTCGTGCTACACCACACTATGCTACTCCCTACCCTTCTTCAGACGCCCACCATCAGGCACACACATAGGCCAGCAGAGGCCCATGACGGAGGGGAGGGTGGAAAACCCCAATTACTCTTCTGCCTACCCTACATTATCCAACAGGCTACCCTGTGTCTTTTTATTGATGAATTTAGTTCATTTACATTTAAGGCAATCCTTGATACATGGGAGTCTATAGTTGTCAATTTGCTTATCATTTTATGTTTCAATTCATTAACTTATTTTGTTCTTCCAGTTCATTCTTCTGTTGGTTCAGATTTTAAGGCTTCTTGTCATATTTCTTGGAGTGGGTGTTTAAGAATAGTGAATTTCTGAAGATTTTATTTGTCTGAGAAGGTCCTTATTTTTCCTTCATATAGGAAAGAGAGTTTTGCAGGATAAAGTATTCTTGGCTGGCATTTTAAAGTTCTCTATATTTACCAGATAGGGATAAATGCTTTCATTTTGACATTGGCATACCTAAATATAGGATAAATTATAATATATCCATTGAGTTAGTTATTTAAGCCAATACAATTGAGTCCTTACTTCATTGACACAACTGTCATCTAGGAACTCAGAACAGACAATAATTTAAGGTTGCATGTGTGATTACAATACATGCAAAGACTTCATTTACCAATCATTGCAACTATTCATTTATCTCTCCCACTAGTAATTGGATAGCTCTGTGGCATACTGCAGATACTTAGTTTTAGAGTTTGGTAATTTCACCCATTAAAAAATGTAGAATAGGGCCTCCTTAGTGGCACAGTGGTTAAGCACTGTGCTGTGGAGCTGTCTGCAGCGGTGACGCGAGTTTGACATATGGCCAGGGAGATTCCCACATGGCGTGGCAGACCTCTCCTGCCTAGCCTGCTGCTCTCCCCTCAGCAGTGTATTTCTGTTGATCTGCCTGTTCTTCTGCCCACTACTCTGTCTCTGGTGAATCCTATTGCCGCGCCACGCCTATACCCCAGCTTGTATGCATGAATAAATAAATCTTTTTTAAAAAAGAAACGTAGAATAAAATTGCAAGAGGGTCTTCGAGGAGCAATCTTTAAGCCAATGAATGATAAATGTTCATAGCCATCTCACTGATAGAAGGCAGAGTTATCTCAACCCCATATCCTATGTCCCATTGGATTATTGGGAAAGGGGCAAAACTGGTCCTTTGGCAGTTAAACTTCTGCGATATCAGCAGTTAAATTGTTGAGCAGTTAAGCAACTAGTGTAAAAAGACCTCTTTGGAGAAGCCACAAGCTTGCTGCAGGCTGCTTTGACTTGAACACCAGCTTTGACTTGAACATCAGTGGATTCTGAGCTATGGCAGATTGCAATGTGTTGGGCAGTAATATATCTCTGTTTTGTTTTGTTTTGTTTTCTCTCTATATATGTTTCTCTCTCTCCTCTTTTCCCATTTCTCACTCCCTAGGTATAAATTTTTTTCCTATTTTTGTTTTGTGCCCAATGTGGGGATAAGCACTCTGGTTGGCCAGCCCATAGGACTCATTCTTTCATTGACCAAAATAAGGACATGGCAATTGTTGGGCACATGACGCTATTTTTATGTTTAATTCAGAGAGTTTGGTTTTATTTCAGTGAAGCTTTCTAAGTGTGTGTTTTGATTTAACGTATTCAAATTTGAGTTTAGACAGTTTTTCCTTTTAACCCTTTTGTTTTTAAATTTTGGTTATTTAATCAAGCCTGATACATTGCAGCTGATTTTTGTTTTATGGGAAGCCCTATAAAGATACTTAAATATCTCATCTTCAACCACTAGTTTATTTTCTTGGTTTCTAGGGAATTTCCTATGTGTGTCTGCCTGATTGTGTGTGTGTGTGTGCGTGTGTGTGTTCTCTGCTACTGTGGTTTGAGAGGAGAATGATTTACTCCAGCCAAAAAAAAACCTGAACAAATTTTCACTTACTTGAAGGAATGCAACTATCAGTTGGAGGACTTTTGTACCTTATGCTTAAGCGTTAGCTTGGGTGAATTCTGGTTTACTGAGACAAACTCATTTGTCAACTGGAGGAATATTGTACAATACTTTAAATGTTTCTATATGAATAAGATTTAGAAAAGCTAGAGGCCATTTAGATAGCTCAAAGTAGAAAGAGGAATAATTGTAAAGAGGAGATACAGTAAGGGGAGGACCACTATTTACTGGAGACCTAGAACCACCAGTGGAGAACCTTTCTGGAGAGATGAGTGACTCTACCTGGGAATCTTCAGGGCCCTGCAGGCCTTGCTGTCCTCCACCCCCGGATAAGATAGGGATGACTTATCATTCTCATGTAAGACAGGGCACCCAATTTTGCAACTACACTGGTCTACAATAAGTCCCTCTTCTCCATTTCCCAGTGGGTGGGTTGAGTGATTGGGGACAATCAGCCGGGTATTTTTGGTCACATACACCTGTTTCCACTGGTGGCCCCTGAATTGGAAAAATTCCAACTCACCGAAGTGGCAGGCAACTCAAAGTATCATCAGAGGCTAATTTCTTTCCTTTTATTTTTGTTTCCCATTGGCCTACTTGGGTGTACATGCACTGCATGCATGATGTACTATTAAAGTTGAATGAGAAAATAGTGGTTTTAGGGGAGGTGAATGAAAGGCTCATTGATTCCATCATGAACACCTGGAACCCCCAGAATTGTAAGTGATTGTATCAATAGTAGAGCCTACCTGTGACTCCAAGGCACAGGTAGACACTATAAGTCAGGGCTAGACACTATAAGAGGTCCTTACTAGTAGAGCAGAGGAGATAAATACTTAAGCAAAGAGCTTTGGTAAGATATTAGGGCTTCAACAAAATGCAAATAAGGATCTATTTGAGTTTCTTCAAAAGATTATTCAAGCTCATCACACAAAAGCATGAATCCAGATGTTCCAGCAAAATCTTCAACGATTAACATGATATATACTCGGCAGAGTACTCTTATTATAAGGAGGAAATTAACAAAGATAGAAAGTTTCATAGAGATGTGTTCTTCCCAATTGGTGGACACTGACATTATATTTTATAATTCAAGAGAATAAAAGAGAATAAACCTATAGTTGCTTTCCTCTAAAGAGAACACAAGACAGGGTTATGAACAACAGAAAAAGGGGATGTAAAGGAAGTAACAAAAGTGAAACCTGAAGGTAAGATTTTTGTACTTTTTACAAGGAAGAGATACATTGAAAGGATAGGTATCCCAGATTGGAAACAACAAAGGAGAAGAGGAATGGGAAAATCAAAGGAAAGGAAAGAATGAAGATGACAAGACATTCAGAAGATTCAGACAAGGATCACAGAAAGGAATAGAGTCAGAGTAAAAGGGAATACAGTCAAAACATTGCCTGATAAAGTCTGCTATGATAACCCCCTTAAGGACCTAGTTAACTCTCACGGGGGGAGGGGGTATTTTATTATTTTTGTGTAGACAATGGAGTAACATTTAAGTTTTGAATTTTAAATTAGCTATGACAAGAAAGAGGATTGTGCCAGTCACTTGGGATGGGATGGACAAAATAACTCTCTACAACATCAGAAATGCAAATTTGGTGCTATAAAGCTCCAACATAGCTTTCAATACATGGAAGATTGTCCAGTTCCCGTCCTTGACTGTGACCTATTAACTGAACATAATGCATGGATTATTTTCTCACCCCAAGATCAAAGGCTACAACCATGAGTACATCCAGAACATGCCTCTACACTCCAGATGGTACTCACAGAGATTGCTCCATTTAAAGGTGAAGTGCTGTCCCAGAAGTTGATGAGAGGTAAGTAAAGAGGTTTGGGATGATGAAACTCAGGAACATGTGAAAAATGCAAACCCTGTAAAAAATATATATAAGTAGTTCAAGGGGGGGACAAAGCCTCAAGGAGAAAGCAACATCCTTTGCAAGAGGAGGCTTTGAAGACAATTCAGTCAGGTTTACAAACATTTCTCCAATCAAGTCTCATTCAGTCTTTCCACTCCCCTTATAAAACTCTGATTTTACGTGTGAAGAAATCCCACAAAAATAAGTACTATTTCAGGATTTGAAGATCATTAATGATATTGTCCCGGACATACATCTGACTGTGCCAAACACTTTAAAAGTGTTAACTGCCATATCTGGAACTTTTAATGGATTTCCATACTGGACTTGAAAGATACTTTTTATCTGCATCCCAGTGGATGCCCAAGATCAGCCACATTTTGCTTTTGTATGACAGAACCTGGGTCCACAAGCATTCTGCAACATTGCTGAATTCTGCCCCCACAAGTGTCTAGGAAGTCTCCAACTATTTTTGGAGAAGTACTAGTCATGGATCTCAGAAATATCCAACTAAAACAGTACATCCTCATATAATATGTGAACAATTTACTAATTGTCAGCTCTGACTATTGTCTTGTCTGGATAACACCATCTTGGTTTTAAGCAACTTGGCAAATGGTGACTATAAAGTATGGCCTCAGATATGTAAATAAAAGGTTACATACTTGTAATTTGAGATTAAGAGAGCCTCCCTGGTGGTGCAAGGGTTAAAGTCTCAGTTCTATCAAGCTATTGCCAGCCACTGCAGCATGAGTTCAGTCCCAAACAAGGAGCTGACACACATGGTGCAGCAGACCTCTCCTGTATTGCCCACTGCTCTACTCAGCAGTGTATTTCAGTAGATTCACCTGTTTTGCTCCTCATTCTGTGTCTGGTGAACCCTCTCAACCCCTGAAACCTCTGTCCTATACCCCAGCTTGTATGCATAAATTGTTTTGTTTATTTTTAAAGAAAGATCTCAACAATATTTGAAGGCCAATGTGATCTGATGGGACTCTGGGACTCAGGATTGAGAGTTTTCTACATAGGACTGAATGAAGTTAATAAGTTTTTATTTGAAATATTACTTTTTTTTTGATTCATGGAATTTCCCCCCCTTTTTTTGATGGACCGTGATCTACAACAATGATGATCTGCACTTTGAGAACAGAAGTAAGTTGTGTTTGCATTTTCTATTTCCTTGATACAATCATAATATGGAGAGATGGTTATAATATTACTACTCATGAAAATATTAATATGTCTACCTGTGCATAATTTCAGTGAGGAATTTTATTTGTTTCTCTCTAAATAGGAAGTGTGAAAATTGTTATATTACACAGGGCTTGATTGGCATGTCACAGTTAACATCTAGGAGCAGAATATATACAGAGAAGAAAGCAGCCTGCTATCTTATGGGTAGGGTTCCAGATATCTCCCAAGAAAGTATGGAAGTCTACCTCTTTTGGTTGGCCTGGAATCAGATAGAAAAGCCTTGAGAACCTCTAGAAGAGGAAATATGCCCAACTTACCAATATTGCAGGTGGAGTCTGGAGAGACCATCTCATGACATGACTCCCAAGACGAGGACAGGCCAAATATTGAGAGCTCAATTTAAAATCCCTTTCAGAAATTTCCAATAAAGTCAACAAACATTGTACTTGGTTATTCTGTCCTATATGTTTATGTAAAAATAGACAAAATAGATTGGAATTATATTTAGTTTATAAACACATTAATGCTGCCTTATTTGAGAGAATTGGGATGAAAACAGGAGAAAATGATTATAATAGCCTCTCAACTATTTTTGAGATTTTTCTCCTCTTTTGGCTTGGACTGAGGCAATTTTTCTAGAAATGAAGGGCACTGCCAAACTGGCTATGCATGAAAAACGCCTTGGTACTTGTTGCTGTTTCATTTGAATACACTGCAGGTCCATAAAAAAATAGTATTTTCTAAGGTTACACACCATCATCCAGACATCTGACTCTCATCACTATGGAAATGATGACAAAAATTGAAAGTACGTGTATTATAAGAGGGACAGTGAGGAACAACCCTTGAATCAGAGCTGGTGCTCATAGCCAACTTGATGGTTGAATGTAGAACTTTCTATAATTCATTCCGTGGTGTGCTTTGGTGTAGATGGGAAATGGGGGCAGGGCCAAAACTTTGGCAGTTAAAAAAAATAACTGGTGCTTGGACAATTAAACTGGTGGGATTTCAGTAGTCAGATAGCTAGAGCCTGGGCAGTTAAACCACTGGTGAGGGGGGGTGTCTATGGAGAAGCTTCCAACCTGCCATGTGAAGCTTTGGTTTCGAACCTGCTCAGCAGATGTTCTCTGGGGTAGGACAGATGACATCTTGCCACATGCTGGTCAATAATCTCTCTCTGTCTCTGTTCTTCCTTTTATCTCTTCTCTTATGTAAATAAAACCTGTTATTTTTGTTTCTACCCATGTGCCTGCTTTTCAAGAAGGCACAATCATAAGCATACCAGTGATGACCTCACAACTGGATCAACTGCAACCCCACATATTTCCTAATTAAAAATTTGAAGGTGTGCTTGTCATTTTCTGTGCCACTGTTTATAAGAATGTTCTGGAAGTTGTATTTGAAGAAAAGTCGACAGTGCCCATCACTAAGCTTGGGAAGAAATTTAGTGGTGACCCTTTTGGATGGTCACTTTTTTATATGGAAAAATATGAAGATTACACAAAGATTACATGTGGTAGAAAGAAATCTAAGACTGTCCCTAAGATTCCTGGCCCCTGTTGTATATGACTTTCTCTAATCCCCATCCCTTGAGTGTGGATAAGACTTCTGAATATGATGGAAATTATTTTTATAATTTATGTTATGTTGTATGACAAAGTAAAGGGGTTTTGTAGATGTAATAAAGAACTCAATTCATTTATTTCTATTTAACCCTGTTGTAGATCATCTTGAATGTGTCTGACTTAATCAGATGAAAGTCTCTAAATGAGGGACTGGTTTCTTCCAGAAGAAATACTCTTTCTCCCGCTGAATTTGAAGATGTAAGTAAACCTTAGATACAGATGCAAAATTCTGCCCACAACCAAATGAATCTTGGAATGGAATCTATCTCCAGTAAAACCTCTGATGAGAATCCAATCTTATTTGGTGCTGAACAGAAGAACTGCTTAACCATGTACAGATTCCTGTTTCACCAAAGGAGTGAAACCAGAGTATGATCTCTTCAGAACAGCCATTGTAAATGAATACAGTGCAAAGAAATTGCTTACTAGAAGAGGGTAATAAATGAGTAGAAAACATCCATATGCCCAACCTCATTTCCTCCACTACAATTTGTAATTTTTATGAAGAAAAGAGCAACATGCTTGTAATTTACCTCTTTGATTTCATATCCATATCTTCATTTTTACCATTCTATTATATTCTATAATGTAGGGCTTGACTCCTAAAAATTACATTTTGCAGGCAGTTCTTGATAGGGTAGATTAGGATGAGAGACAAGAGGGCAAGAAAGAAAGTGAATGTAGGCTATTTCTACTGAATCCCTCTGCTTTGGATGGTATCCCCACGTATATCCCCTCTGATTTAATCTTTTACTTTGATGTCTATTCTGACATTGTCTCACCTTCTTCCAATTTTCATTTTTATCTTTAAAACATTTTATAGTTACCATTAGTTTATGATATTATCTAAATTTCATATATACAGTGTTATAATTTGGCCTTATATACATTACATCATCATTACAACCAAAAGTCTAGTTTCCATCCACTAACATAACACTGGTCAACAAATTTTTACAAAAGTCATATTACTGAAATAAAATTAGTCATTTCCTATCAATTTGTATGTGTGCAACACGAATATGACAGTGAAATTCTAATTTTGGGTCTAGAATTTTATTTTTTTGTAATCTGCAATAAATTGATGTTTACATCACAAAATGCATGCCAATCACTGGTCAACAAATTTTTACAAAAGTCATATCACTGAAATAAAATTAGTCATTTCCTATCAATTGGTATGTGCTCAACATGAATATGACAGTCAAATTCTAATTTTGGCTCTAGTTTTTTTGTAATCTGCAATAAATGAATGTTTACAACACAAAATGCATGCCAATAGTAATAGACCTACTGTTCATACCTGTAAAAAATCAAGTCATAGACTACTTAGATTTCTTCACTTGTCTCTTATACAGCTGTTCAGGAGCATCTCTGGGGAGAGTCCAGCAGTAGTCAGCCAGCATTGCAGTGGACCATTTTCCCTGCTATCTTTGTTCCATTGATGCTATATCTTGATGAAAACGTTCACCATGTTCATCACTAACCATCCCACAGTTTTCAGGAAGAAATCCAGATGGGAATGAAGGAAGTGGATCTTTAGAGACATAGTGCAGCCAACTTTCTAATACTGAATTAGCATGTCTTCTACTAGTTCCTTGTAGTTTTCTGCTCTAACATTCCCAAGAAAGTTTCTAGACACTAGGCGAAAAGCATTCCATGCTTGTTTCGCATCAACCTGCAGCAAGTTGTTGAACTGGTCATCCCAATGCAGATGGAATATTTGGGTAGACTATTCTTGACTTCTTTTGCTTTGTTATTCTGCCAGAAAAAGGAGGAACCAAGCAGAAATAATAGTCTTTTATGTGGTTGCTTGGCTCTCTCCAGCATTGATGGTCTTTTGCCATTTAGCCACTGTGAAAGCTGTCTTGTACACGGAGCACAGCATATATGCGGGGCCCAAGGCTTTTCTTGGTCACCAAACTTGTATATAAAGTAAAGATGATAAGCCTTTTTCACTTGAGAAGTGACACTTTTTTTCTGATTGGCAAATGTCACTTCCCCACAAATAGAGTAGAAATTGTCCATGTTATTAACACACTTTAGAGGCATTACTGTTCTGTTTTGTGCCTAAATGGATAAAATAATAACAGTTCTATGGCACAGTAGCTTCAACTGTCTCGCACAAAGTCTGAAATATTTTCAATGCTCAGCCTTTCCAACAGGGCTTTATCTAGTTCACTGCTGACATAAGCTTACTTCAGCAGCCACCTGGCAATAATATTGCATTGCATCAGAAAATGATGCACTTACCTCTGGATGAAGTGTCCATGATGGTATTATCAATGCAATGCAATATTACATCATTCTAGGCTGATTTCAGATGTTGTTGCAGTCCTACTGGATAAATTTCCATGGTGAAACATATAAAATGAATTACATGAAATACCTTCAAAACGAGGGCTAATAAAATTTTTTCAGGGTTACATTCATGTTCGACACACCAAGATACTACAGATTAGGGCCTTTTAAAATCAGTAACCATCTCAATGTTGACCAGTGTAATTGGTCACCTTTACCCATTTCATCCATACCTCAATTCCCTGCGCAACTAGCAACCACTGATCTGTTTTCTGTACCTAAATGTCTGTTTTACTTTGCTTGCTCATTTGCTTTCTTACTTTACTATCCACATTAAAATGACCATGGAGATCGATCACGGGTGAATTGGTGGTGGGTTACTTAAGGGGAATACAAAATGTAAAAGATATAAACAACAATAAAAATATATATTTATAAAAAAATAAATAAAATAAAATGAGAACCAATATGTCCTTCTCTTTCTTTTTTATTGAACTTAAGACAATAATCTTTCTAGCACCTACCAAGTTTTCCTTCCTCCAAACTTTCCAATTTCACCTGTCAGCTCCAGACCTTAGGGTCTAATAAAACTCTTTCCTTCATATGTCTCTATAACCCTCAGCTTAGGCAAATATTTTAATTATTCTTTTTTAAAATTGTTAATCTCTAAATTGCCTCATTTTCTTTATTTCATCTTTTTAAGCAACTTTATAGCAGTTCCTGATACTAAATTCCCTTTCTTGGACCAACAGGCATAGGATTTGTTCTCCTTGCTTTACCTTCCTTGTTTAATGTAACTGTATGCTAAGCATAATCTCAGGAAACAAGTCTTTAGGACAAGATTATAGGTTTGTTGGTCTAACAGTTTGATTTTAACTAGTGATCCCATTATTAGAAAGTGGATGCTTGGGCCTCCCTGGTGGCGCAGCGGATGAGCGCTGCGCTGTGGACCTGTTGGCAGCACGCCATGCGAGTTTGATGCCCAGCCGGGGAGAATCCCACATGGTGCGGCAGACCTCACCTGCCTTGCCCGCTGCTCCCCTCAGCAGTGTATTTCTGATCTGCCTGTTCTGCTCCCCACTTTGTCTCTGGTGAACCCTCTCGCCACCACACACCTCTGGCCTGTACCCCAGCTTATATGTATAAATAAATAAATCTTAAGAAAGAAAGAAAGTGGATGCTAGAATTCAGTGGCATCATAATTATTCTATTTTTCCACCACAAATGCTTGAGATAAAGTTTCAGTTGATGAGAAGGATTTGTGAGTCTGGTAGTACTTTATTTTACTAAAAAGGTAGCCATAATGACACCACAATAACAAAAAGAAGATTGATTTCTTCTAGCTGTGTTGGAAAGGTTACATTTAAGAAATAGTAAGTTCAGGATTTAAAGTCTTAGTTTTAGTAACAGTCAGAAAAAAAATATTTCCTTAGTCTAAGGATAAATTAAGGGCCTCCCTGGTGGCACAGGGGATAAAGTTTCAGCACTATGAAGCTATCAGCAGCCACTGCAGCATGAATTTGATCCCCAGTCAGGGCGCTAACCCACACGGTACAACAGACCTCTCCTATCTCCCTGTTGCTCCCATCAGCATTGTATTTCAGTCAATCTGCCTGTTCTGCTCCCCACTCTGTCTCTGGTGAATCCTCTCACCCCCTCCCCAGGCCACTGGCTTACATCCCAGTATTTGTATGCATACATAAATAAAAAATAAATCTTAATAAAAAAGAATAAATTGAGGCATTGATTAGGAACAACTAGTAAGCTAAGGAATAGATTGGCAATTTGTATGACACTGAATGTATCTGATGACAATGAATCTGAGAGTCTTGAGTCCCCAAATATCCTTCAATCACCTTACTAACAGAAGGAGTTTTACCTTCTGGCTTATTTCAATGAGCGTAATCCCTTCTAGCTCCATCCATGTTGCTGCAAATGGTATTAATTTATCTTTTTTCATTGCTGAATAGAATTCCTTTGTGTATATATACCACATCTTCTTGGTCCAGTCATCTATTTTTGTGCATTTGGGTTGTTTCCAAGTCTTATACATTATAAATAGTGCTGCAATAGCCATCGAGGTGCAGGTATCCTTTTGGATAATGTTTTTGTGTCCTTAGGGTAGATTGCTAGGAGTGGAATTGCTGGATCATATGGTAGCTCCAATTTTAGTAGTCTAAGGAACCTCCACACAGCTTTCCATGGAGGTTGGACTATTTTGCATCCCACCAGCAGTGAAGGAGAGTTCCTTTTTCACCACATCCTCACCAACATTTGTTGTTTCTAGTTTTTTTTTTTTAAAGATTTATTTATGTATGCATACAATCTGGGGTGCAGGCCAGAGGTTTGGGGGAGTGAGCAGGTTCACCAGAGACAGAGTGGAGAGCAGAACAGGCAGATTGATCAAAATATACTGCTGAGGGGAGCAGTAGGCAAGGCAGGAGAGGTCTGCTGTGCCATGTAGGAATCTCCCGGGCTGGATATTGAACTCGCCCGCAGCCAGGGAAAGCTCCACAGAGCTGCCCCTAACTGGTTGTGCCACCAGGGAGGCCCTAGTATTTTGTTTTTCATATGTGCCATTCTAACTGGTGTAAGGTAATATCTCATTGTGGTTTTGATTTGTATATCCCTGAGTATGAGGGACATTGAAATTTTTTTCATATGCCTGTTGGCCATTTGCATGTTCTCTTTAGAGAAGTATCTTTTAAGTCCTTCTGTCCATTCCTTGACTGGATTGTTTCCTTTGTTTTTGTTGAGTCATGTCAGTTCTTCGTATATTTTTGTGATCAGTCCCGCTCCTTCATGTGAAGACTGGCTTTCTTTTGGGTACAAAGTTCAGGCAACACCATTAGCGGGGAGATTGCCTCTTAAAAAATAATCCTGGAATCCTTATTCTTCTTTGTACTTAACTGTCACCATCTCTCATTGCCTCAAGTTATAATTGTGAATTAGACACCAGTATTCCTCAGGGGAATAATGCAACATCTAACAAAGGAATAGATGACAAACCCCTGTGAGACATGTGTGCCAATAAACTCTGAGGGCATTGGACAGAGAATGATTTAATCTTAGATTTGGCTGAATTGGTTGAAATAATTTGTCAGGATTCAACATTTGATATGTTAGCTGAGCAACTTGAAGAATTCTCAGATTTATTTGATTGGTTGATTGAAAACATGGCCCAATAATGGCTTGTAGTCAATAAATTTAAGAGATCATAAATTCCGTAGTATGGAATCTAAAATTTTATCAATATTAAAATGTTGGGATGAATTAAATATAAACTATTCACACTTCCTGTGGTAAAAGGGCAGAAACACACCCCTTACAGAGACATTGCAAAATCTATTACTGAGGGTATATTATATCCTTGAAGGAAGCACTCTGCAAGAATGTACTCTAACGACCACAGTAGCAGAGTATATTAACCACATCTTTTTATTTTCTGTATTAAGATATTTAATACATATGGGATATATAGGGAAAACAAACCAGGGAACTAGATAAAATGAAAATAAACTTTTGAACTGTAAGATTAATTACTAGTTACCAGACGGAAAGAGGGGAAGGAGTGGGCACATTAGAGAAAAGGTAATAATGGTATAATAAAGGATAGACTTGGACTTTTAACAGTGAAATTAATGTACTATATACACATGTTGATTCTTAATGGTTAGCACATGAAACAAAATATTATGATGCAATGTTACTTCAATAAAAATAAAATAACTAAAATATATACTTTTATAAATATATTAATATTGAGGTAAGAAATAAATACTGGAGAGGTTATCAACATTTATAAAGAAAAAAATTCACAAGATTAATAGCTGTATTCCACAAACCAGAAGCTTATTAATTTGCAACAAAGTCACATCTGGAATAGCAGCTGCCATTGGAATACTACTAATTGAGTTATTCCCCAAGATCCATCTGTCTTATGTACTGGCAGAAAAATCAACTGAATGGTGATGTGATGGGAATCACCATGCCTGCATCTTCTAACTTCGATGATGGCACTAATCTTTGCGATTTCTCCAGGAATGCAATATTAGCAATGTTAGTTATTTCTTTAAATTATTTTTGTAGGTAGAAACAAGTGGAAGTCAATAGATATATAAATAAATAACATATAAACAAAAAAAGAATGACATCATTACAGATAATGATGAACATTATGAAAACTTTAGCACTTTAACAGAAATTGATGACATTATGGGCTGAGGGAATGACTAATTTTTTCTTAATTAAACCTACTGTTTTAAATGACAGTTTTAATTTAATAGAAAATGTGAATTTAATGGTTGTCACCAATCTTAATATTTTGGTCTAGGAGTCATTTATCATTTCTATAGAATCATATTGTCAGAGCTTAATAAGGAATAATCTTTGATGTTTAGTCTGCATTGAATTTTTTACAATTTTACAAACACTGTAGAGCTATAACCCAGATATCAGTGCATTCTAAAATTATAAGGTGATCCCAATGTACGCCAACGCTGACAAATATTGATTTCCCCTGTAGTTCATAAATGGAACTAGGTTTAAATATTTGATTAGATTCAATTCATACATCTATGTAGAGAGTAATATTTTCGTTAACACCCTTGACATGCATTTATAAAAAACCCAGATAAGAAACCATGGATAAAGAAACAAAGAAACTGTTAGGAAAGCCATCAAGAAAGTGCAGAGAGAAACAAGAAAAATAAAACAGTCCAAAGTATCAAATGGTCTCACTTATAATAGGAATATAGGGGAACCAAATACAAGAGTGTCAACCGGCGAGAGAGGGGGGAGGATTGGGGCTCAGAACGGGTGAGAGCGGAGCACAGGGGACTGTGGTGACGGTTCATGGGTGAATTGATGGTGGGAAACCTACGGGGAATATACAGTAATGTAAAAGACACAAATAAAAAAAATTAAAAAATTAAAAAAAGAAAAAGTAAAAAATACAATGACTGACAATAAACAGTTCATAACAACATTAATTCTAAACATGAATATTCTGAATTCACCAGTAAAAGACATGGGCTAACAATGTGGGTGAAAAAATTCCAGCTATCAATCCTTTGCTTTAAAGAGACATATTTAAACTATAAGACAAAAACAAATGAAAAATAATAGGCTGGAATAAGTTCATGCAAGCTAATGTAGGTAAATCAGGAACTGATCTTCTCATAACTGATCTTCTCTTATCTCATTCTCAATAAACTAGACTTTCAAATATAAATGGTAATCAGGGACAAAGATAACTACTATATAAGAATCAAGGGAACAACTCACCAAGAAGATATAACTGCTATTAATATTTATCATCCAAATATAGGAGTACTAGTTATATAAAGCAACTTTCAATATTAACAGACCTTAAAAAAATCAACAAAAATATAACAATTGTTGGAAAATTCAATAAACCACTGACACAAAGTTATAGGTCATCCAGACAGAAAATTAACAAAGAAATAAAGACAATAAACTCTACACAACATACATTTCAGCAAAATCTTTAACAACACATCCCCCAAAGCGAAGGAAGTGAAGGACAAGATAAACAGGTGGGATTACATCAAAATAAAAAGCTTCTGTACAGCAAAAGAGACATTAATCAAAATAAACAGACACCTTACCAACTGGGAAAAGATCTTTGCACACAATACATTCGAAAAAGGACTGATTACAAATATTTACAAGGAACTCACACAACTCAACAAAAACAAAGCTAACAATCCAGTCAAAAAATGGGCAGAAGAGCTAAAGAGGCACTTCTCCAAAGAACAAAAGCAAATGGCCAACAGATACATGAAAAAATGCTCAACATCACTTATAATCAAGGAAATACAAATCAAAACCACTATGAGATACCACCTCACACCTGTGAGGATGGCACACATTAAAATACAGGCAACAACAAATGCTGGAAAGGATGTGGAGAAAAAAGAACTCTACTGCACTGCTGGTGGAATGTGAATTGGTCCAACCACTATGGAAAGCTGTATGGCGATTCTTCAGACTGCTAAACATGGAGCTTCCATACGACCCAGCAATCCCACTTTTGGGAATTTACCCAAAGAATACGAAAACACTAATCTGAAAGGATACATGCACCCGTATGTTCATTGCGGCACTGTTCACAATAGCAAAGGTATGGAAGCAACCCAGATGTTCAAAAATAGATGATTGGATCAAGAAGATGTGGTACATATACACAATGGAATACTATTCAGCATGGAAAGAAGATAAACACATGCAATTTGCAGCGACATGGATGGAATTAGAGGGGATCATACGCAGCGAAACAAGCCAGAAAGAAAGAGAAAAATATTGAATGGTTTCACTTATAACAGGACTATAAGGAAACCAAATAGGAGAGACACTTGGGGGAGTTGGGGGAGGGGGAGGATAAGGGCACAAAATGGAGTAGAAAAGGACACAAGGGACCACGGAGATGGATCACGGGTGAATTGGTGGTGGGTTACCGAAGGGGAATACTAAATGTAAAAGATATAAACCACAATAAAAATATATATTAGAAAAAAAAAAGACAGTAAATATTTAAATGAAGTATTAGATCAGGTATGTTAACTGGATATTTACAAAGTTTTCCATCTTAAAAGCAATGAATACTCTTTCTTTTCCAGTGGGCATGGAGCATATTCAGTAATAGATCATATACAAGGACATTAAAGAAGTCTCAGAAAATACAAATTGTATCAATCTTCTTCACAGAGCTCAAATGCTATGAAGCTAGAAATTAACCATAACAGGAATCCTCAGACAAACAAAAGAATGAGGGGACCAAACTAGTTCTTTGGACAACTCTGTGTCAATGAAGAAATCAAAAAAAGAGATAATAAAATAGTAGCTAGAGATATTATTAAAAATGGAGGGATGAGCCACTAGTTCCTATGATATACTCTAAATGCAAGGAGGGTTATAGCAACACAGGTCCACTTTTAAAAAATAAAAAAAGACAGATTTCAATTTAACAATCTAACTCTACAGTTGAAAAACTAGAAAACAACAACAAAAATATCCCAAAACCAGTAGATGGAAAGAAATAATAATAAAAAATAGAGTAGAAATGTATGAAATTGAAAACAAAAAGTCCAAAAGATCAGCGAAACCAAGAGTTGGGTATTTGAAAAATTAATCAAAAGTGTTAAGCCATTAGTTACACTTGTGAAGAAAAGAAGAGTGAGAACCCAAATTAATAGAATCAGAAATGAAATGTCGGAGGCCGGCTCCGACCGAGGTTGGGTACCCGGGGGTGGTGGGGAAAGTGTCGGCGGCTGCTGCGGGTTCAGTGGGGAGAAGGGGTGGGGAGTGAGTGGGGAGAAGAAGGTGGGGAGCGAGAGACAGCACACACCAGAGAGTCTGATCAGGCCGTTCCACTTTATTATTGGAGAACAGGGTTTTTAAAGCATAAGAAGAATTAACTACTGGCAATGACAGGGTGATTACAGATATTCAAATACATAATCAATTACATAGTTTGAGGGGAAATCAAGGAACTTTAGAAGAATG
>PVIJ01020583.1:0-20588 GCA_004024925.1 Scalopus aquaticus | reverse complement strand
CCCTGCCATGAGGGGATTCTGACGTGGCTGGCTAGGACACTTCTTTGTTCAGGAAAGAGCAGCTTACTTCTCCCCCTTCCCCACCCCACACCTGTGTAGGGCACACCAGCGACACCCTACTTCATCGCCATCGCCACCTTGTCTTAACTAGAGTATCCATTAAGCTGCCCTCACACAAGAATTTGGGGCCAGTAGTTTATTTGGGAGGTGATACCAGGAGATGTGGTGAGGGAGTGAGGTGTGAGGCAGGCGGGGATGGAGGGTGTATTCTAGAGTGGGTTCCTGCAGAGAGCAACTAGAGTGCAATCCTGCTCAGATCCTTCTGGAAGATTACTGCAATCCTCAGAACTGCTTCCCTCCTCAGGGGCAAGGATGCGCAAGTATTTACCCATCGGTCCCCACCCCTCATCGCTTGAGGTTCTGTTCCCTGGAACATGCGTCTGCTCCTCTCTCAGGCAGGTATGCTTGTCAGCCGAAGAACGCCCCACCCTCCAGGAGAGAGACATGGTGCAGGACCGTCCCAGTGCCCTGAGTCCTACCTGCTTTGGTCACATGTAAATATCCAGGTGTAAGCTACACACACACACACACCCCCTACACACACTTTCTCATCTTAGCCATTCCCCCTGCTCTCCCCACCTTGATCCGCTCTGCTCCTGGCCCTGGGAAGCCTCTCCCACTCCCAGAATATCCCCACTCCCCTGGCAGGAAGACAGTCTCCCCCAGCTGTAGGAGGCCCCATTCCCAAGGCCCCTCCTCACCACCATCTTCCATTTGGTTCTCTGGTTTCAGCGCCTGGCTTCAGCCCAATCTATCGGCCGCAATCTCAGGCTTTGAAGCTAGAGACTCCCTAGACAGACAAAGGGGCGACTGCAAGGGGGGGGGCTCTGGGGTGCCAGCCCAGGTGTGCAGCGATTATCTTGGGGGCCTAATCAAGGTGCCTTGTCCCCAGCTCAGCTTATGAATGACGGCCACCCCCGCCCCTCCAACCACTCCCCGTGCTGGCTGCCAGGATGGCGACAGACACCTGCTAGGTTCTGGACCCCTTCCCTCCCCTGCCCCGCTTCCTTTTTTGCCAGCACAAAGGGGGACAAAGCCAGGGCCCACCTGCTGAGGGGGAGGCCCTAGGGCTCCCACTTCTCAGCTGTGACCACACTCTGCTAGTGAATGCCAGAATTTTCTTTCGAGCAGGGGGTGCCCACAGAGAGATTGACAGACAGACGGACAGCAGCCCAGGATAAATAGCAGGATGAGAGAAAATTCATCCTGGACTGCTGCCCAGAGAAGATGTCCCTGGGGTATGCAAGAGGAACGCCCCTGGTCAACCCCAACTGGGAAGCAGGACCAGAACCAGCCCCATCTTTTACAAAAGGAATTGGAGAGAAATAAAACTGAGAATAGTTGAGTCAGCCATGTTCACCCCATTGTGGAGCCCTGAAGCCAGAATGCTGGGTGACACCTCTCAGTGTCTGATGCACGCTGCCTTGTGCAGGGGAGTGCGGGGAGGCATGTGGGTATGATGGGGAGCATGTGGGTTTAGCAGGAGCTGGAATGGACTGACCAAGTTGACCTTGAATAGCCTCCTGCCTCCTGGCCAGTTAGTCCCTTCAGGGATGGGGCAGCCAAGCCCTCACCTACCCTTCCTCTTCTTCATCCTCTTCCCAACTCTGAGCCTGCTACAGTGGCGGGGGCAGGGGTGGGTGGGCAGGGGTGACTCCTGTGTACATATGTGTGGTATGGTTGTGCAACATGATGGCCTCAGCTGTTCCTTGGAGGCTGGGCAGAGGGGAAGGAGAAATACAGAGGGAGTGGAGAGAAACAGATCACCTGAGCCTCAGGCCCCTAGAAAAGAGCTGGAGACCCTGAGCCAGACAGAAATAGAAGGGGCCCGAACTCAGCAGTGATGTTTCCTGGAGAGAGACCATCTAGCTAGGATCCTCTGCGCCCAGGCCATTAAGATGAGCCATGGGCTTCTCCGGGACCATCTTTCAGAGTTGGGAGTGAGGGGCGCTGACGGTACACGGGAGCACATTACTCACAGCTAAAGAAAGACTCATTACTTTGCACCAACCTTTGGCTGGTATTGAATATACCATCGCTCCCCTCTTAACAAATGACATCTTGAGGGTTTAATTAACTTCTTAGCACCCTCGGGCAGGCAGCCTTGCCCCCACCACCGGGTGAAGCCTGAGTCAGCCTGTTGAGGTGCAGTGATGGCCTTCAGGGGAGGCAGCCGCGGCTGATGTGGACAGGCCCAGCAGAGGGGCAGGGCCCCTGCTCCCCCTCACCATTCACTCATGTTTACATGGGGAGACTGAGCCTCAAAGGGGAAAAGGTGACTTGGGCAGCTTGCTCAAGTTTCCATAGCAAAATAACCAGGCCTAGAATTCAAGCCATGAGCAAATGGGACGATTCTGGAGCTTTAACGTCCTCAGTTCATTTGCTTCAGGGTCTGCATGGCACAGAGTGACTCTGTAATTACTGGCTTAGCTTGAGTGAGATGCATGGCAAAGCTGGCTTGAGACTAAGTCCTTCCAAATCATCAGTCTCATCACTGCGAACGCTCCCCAAGTCCTTCTGATGCATCCAACACTGCGCTAAGTCCTTTTATGCACTGTCTCCTTTAGTGCTTATATTGCCCCAGGAAGCCAGTGTTATTACTGATCCCATTTTTCAGATGAGGAAACTGAGGCTCAGAGATATTAAGTGACACTTCAAAAGGCACCTCACCTCAACCACTAAGCTTGACTGCTCTGTAGAGAAGAACCAATGTCAGTTCACTGAAAGGAGAAGCTGAGAGTTGCCCAAGGTCACTCAGTTCATAGGTAGACTCATGGCTTCTGATTCCCCTTCATGACAGTGAAGGCCTTTTCAAGCATGTCATATAGCCAGTCCTTTGTGCTCCGCTTGGCGCTGTCCCCACCCCCAGCCTTTCCCTCTGTGGGGCCAGGGCCCCTGCTTCATGAGCCTCACTGGGAAGCCCCAGGGCAAAGAGGCTAACCAGGGCTAGGGACTCAGGCCCAGCCTGTATCAGCTCTGTCAGTCCACCCCGTGGTCCTGAGGCAAGTCACCCCCCCAGCACAGCCTCCATTTCTTCATCTGGCAAATTAAAACGTGCCTCACAGGACACTTGTGAGAATTAAATATGTGCTTAAAGCACTTAGCCCGACGTATGACACATCAGAGGAAGCACTCGATAACAGTGTCAGCAGGACGAAGATTGCCCTGGCCAGGAATCAGCACCTCCCTCCTGCATCTAGCTACTGCGCTTGCCTGCACTCCTTGGGCTGGGGGCCTGTCCAATAGCCCCTGCTCCCTTTTTGGAACTGGGGCAGAAAAGCCCTGGAGCCCAGAGAAGCCAGAACAGAGGCCTCCCAGCCCAGAGGAGCAGGAGGGCCGCCTCTCGGGCTGCGGGCTAATTAATTGTGCCGGGCTGACAGCAGAGAGGGGCTGCGCTTTCTGCCGACGAGTCCAGAGCAATGATGGAATAATGGGCTCTAATGCACTGGTCTTCTCCGGGGACCTGTCTTTCATCCCCAACAAAACTAATTAATGATAGCAATAAATAAACCAATCCAGCCCACACTGCCCGGAGCAGCCCAGGCTCTGGGAGAAAAGCCTGTTGCTGGCCAAGCCAGGGAACATTGTGACCTAGGTCCTCCATGCAGGTGGGGTGGAGAGAGGGCCCTAAGATGTCAAGTAGGGTGGGGCAGGAGTCGTGAGGCCCATGATCTCCACTCAACTCAAGGCTGAAAACTTGAGTTATGAGTTTTAATCCCAAACTAGCCACCACTCATTGCTGAATGACCTTGCAAGGTCATTCTAGATCTCTCAGCTTGGGATGTTAATGCCATTTGGATAAAACCCAAATAACCTTGAAGTCAGGGAAGGGCATGTTTCCTTTTATGGCCTAGAAAGCCAGATACGTCAGGCATCTTACAGGAAGGCTATCCTACCGTTGGGCCTCAGGTTAGTGAATTCCGGAACTCAAAAAGCACTGATATCAGTGGCTTTCAACTTTGAGCACCACTCAGGACCCCCCCACCCCCTCCGGAGGGCCTGTTGAAACCCAGCTATAACACCACCCCCAGTTTCAGAGTCAGCAGGGCCTGAGAATTTACCTTTCTAACAAGTTTTCCCAAAGCACATCTCGTGCCCTTTCTTGCACACCTCCACTAACAGGGAGCTCACCCTGTCCCTCCCATGATAGGGTATCCCGATCTAAGATTATACAGAAGTTTATTTTGTTTTTCTGTTTTTAGTACAAGTTCAAATCAGCCTCCCACAATAAACTCCCAGCTACCCCCATTTTCCTTAAATGGGGTAGTTTCCTTAAAGTTATCTTTCAGCTTTGATATTATAATCCCTGGATGGGAAGCTGGTCTCTACCATTCACTGGGGCCTTGGGAAGGCCAGTGTGAACTCTGAGCTTCCATTTCTCCCTCTGTACAATGGGCAGGAATGAGATAAGGAGGTGAGAATGTAGACCTCAATTGTGCCCAGTATCCATGAAATAGATTCTATTTCCGCTCGGTTTGTGTGGATTTCTGTTGCCTTCAGCTGAAAACCCTACTGTGTACAGAGGAGGGTAGAGTGTTTTTTTTTCTTTAAGATTTATTTATTTATGCATGCAAACTGGGGTTCAGGCCAGAGGTGTGGGGTGGTGAGAGGATTCACCAGAGACAGAGTGGGGAGCAGAACAGCCAGATTGACTGAAGTACACTGCTGAGGGGATTAGTGGGCAAGGCAGGAGAGGTCTGCTGTGCCATGTGGGAATCTCCCTGGCTGGGTATAGAACTTGTGCTGCAGTGGCTCTGGATAGCTTCATAGTGCTGCACTTAAGCCGTTACACCACCAGGGAGGCCCAGGAGGGTAGAGTTTCTATTGGACCTGTAGTTGGTCTCAGACGGATGTGAGACGTGAGATGCGATGATGTGAGATGCTTTCGCCCAGTTATGTGTACCTAGAGTTCAGCTGGGAATCCCATCTCCATACCAGTTGACTTTTCCCCCGGTCTCTCTATCTGCAAGTGAGGATGAGCTTCAGCCCCCTCCCTGGATACAGGGCACTTTTAACCATTAACATGCCCCTTCTGTCTTCCAACTTGCACCTGATCCCCCTCAGAACCTGTGACAAGGGCTCTGCAAGAGCCTGTGGCAAGAACTCTTCTCCTGGAAGGGCTGGAAGCCAAGACCTGTGGCCAGGGTGCCTGCAGACTGGGCGCTGTCCCCACCAGGGGCCTGAATCCTGGCTCCAGCTTTTTTGTGCAGCAGTTCAGCACCTCAGAGTTTGGCCCAGGATCTTACAAGTGTCTGAGCCCAATTACAGATCCAATAGAAACTCCACCCTCCTCTGTACACAGTAGGGTTCCCAGCTGCTGGCAGCAGAAATCCACACCAACTGAGCAGAAATAGGATCTATTGCATGGATACTAGGTACAACGGAATCACTGGGAAGGGCTGGAAAACACACCCAGACTGCATTATGCCACCCAATCAGTTTGAGGATGGCTTGCCCTGAGCATGGAAGCCACCCATTTTTCTGTCTGAAGGGCCTGGGGAAAGCACACAGCTGCCCACTGCCCCTAACACTCACACAGCTGCCTGGAGGCCTCTGCCCACCACCAAAATGGCACTCCCAAGATCCTGAATATATGTCATTGCCCACCTAATTGGCATGCCTCAGCTAATGGGCATGCACCAGAACTGCAAGAGAGGCTGGGATTTTCAGTTTCTGTAACAGCAGGTAGGTTCTGCTTCCCAGCAGGAGCAGGAAGTCCTCCAAATACAGAATGAGGGTTCAGATCTGTGGCAGGAAAAACAAGCTGGTGGCTACTCCTATTCAATGCAGCCCACCTTTGGCAAGCATCATTGTGCAGAAAGATCACGGGCAGGATGCAGATAAAAATAACAGCTCACCCTTGTATGTGCCAGCCATTCTTCTAAGGGCTGGGCGTGGGTCACCCCATCCAGGTCTCTCAGTATCCTTATGTGGGAGGTACTTTAATTATTGCTATCATGCCCTCTGTTTCACCAACAAGAGAAGTGAAAACCCAGAGGGGTTACCTGCGGTCACACGGCTAGAGTGAAGCAGACGCCAGATTTGGACTTCCCTTGTTCAGTTCCCGGGCTTGCGCTCCTGGTGCTCTCTGCCCTTCTCCTCTGTTGTATACAGAGGAGATCTAGCCACCACGCTCAGAGAGCAGAAGTACACACTGCTGCAATACAAGGCAGATCAGCCCAGGACTAGAACCACTGAGTGACCAGGGACTGGGGTGGAGAGGAGTCAGCGTTATCCCTCAGGTGCGGAAGGTGGGAAAACGTCCTTCTGCTTGAGCCCATTCCGTTCAGTGGTTTTCTTGACTCAGGATCCAGCCTGATCTCACACTTGTCCATGCAAGGATGCTGTGGGTGGTGCGAGCTGTTGACATTGGGAGATGAGGGGTGACTTCCTATAAGCTACCATGAGTAAAGGCTGATCCAGCTCTGCCCGGAGAGTGCCAACCATCCCCAGGAGCCAGAGAAGCACTTCTGAGATCAGAGGTAAACAAATGGAACCCAGGTTGGCCTTGGGTATAAGTCCCTGTTTCCAACTCTGACTCTACTAATGGAATCACACAGTGAAATATACCTATGTATCCATGCCTGAGCTCTGCTCACAGGGTCCAGTCTTCATTTAATTGATGTGAGGTGGGTCTTTCACGGGCAGTTTGAGATATTCCCAAGACAATTCTAAGTGCAGCCCGGGTAGAGAAGTCCAGCTGGTGTGGAGAATTCCCTGGGAATCTGGACCTCATCTAGGTCTAGTGAAACTGGGAGGGGCTGCTTGCAGTGCTCCACCCATTTCTGTGTCCCCATTCTAAGCTCCCAGAGTGAGCAGCTAAACACCATAATGGGAGACTTTGAAAAGACCCTATATCTCGCCCAAAATAATCCAACTCATTCAGTGCTACAAGCAGCCTGGAGAGAGAGATCCAAGGGCTCTTAGTGGAGCCAGGATTGGGAGAGGAGCCACACCAAGATAGGGAAATTCTGAATCCCACGAAAGTCACTCCCTCCAGGAAGCCCCCTGGATTGCCTTCACTCCTTTCTCATATACGAAAGGGATAAATGATCATTAAGTGCTGCCTATCCTCCCTCACACAATTCATACGTAGTCTCATCCACCAAGCTCCCTGGATGCCCACAGTCAAGGAATGCAGGAAGCCTAATATTGCTCCCCAAATGTCGTGTGTGTGTGCTCCCCAAATGCCATGTGTGAGTGTTTGTGTGTATCCTTTTCTATTTGGCACCAAATTATCAAACTTTCTAGTTTACCAGCCCCTGCTCCCCTCTTCCACCCTATTTATTCCTCTATCTACTCCCAATCTCTGTGAGCAGCTTTCTGGGTAACCCAGCCTAAAGTACAGATGATTAAATGGGTGACACTGAGGCACCTGAGAAAAAGCTGTGTTCACACCTGTCCCCTGGGCCTCTGTGAGCTGTCCTATAATCCATGTCCCTCCCCAGCATTACCACAGCTGGGCCTGCATCCACACCGCCCTTCCTTTCCTGTTGTAGTCGATGGCCCAGACCAGAGGCCATACATTAGGGTCCGAGTCTGGGCTCGGTCACTTTCTGGGCCTGCGTACTTCACTAGTCACTCCCTCTCTGGGGCCTGAGTTTTCTCTCCATCCACAGAATGCTCAGGTGTGGGAGAGCAGATGATGCCTTCCCTTTCTGACACAAGCATTCTGATTCTCAGCGTAAGCCAGAGAGAGGTTTTGGGCCTCACACACATGTTCTTCCCGCTTCGAGCTATAGGCATTGTATGGTGGTTTGGGAGCTCCTTTAACACGGCTCTGCACAGATCCTTCCTGCCCTGAAAAGCAGCCGAAGTCTCTCTTCTGTTCTGGAATGGCAAGCTCTACTAGGGGCTGAGGGAGGCCCCATGCGAGGCACACAGGGCCCCCTTAGCTGCGAGGTTCAGAGCAAGGGACTCCCAGCTCTGTTGCCTTCAGCTGAGAGACTAAGAGCTCTGAGTCCAAGAGCCTAAAGGGAGGGATATTTACGGTTTATTAACTGGCCTATTGATTCTCATTTATTTGCCGCCAACGGGGCTTACTGAGGAAGTGAAGGCGAAAGGGCTGTGTTTGTAAATAAGTCTCCGGTTGGCCCCATCACTCAGCCTGCCAGGCTCCTTCTGGACAGGGAGGTGAGCTGGGTTAATGTACTGCAGTGCCCTCTGCTTAGGCAAGCTCTGATGTGCAGCCACCGGACACCAGCCACCCAGACCAGCCCTGGGGCCCTCCTGAGCTCAAGCCCCTTCCCTGCACTCTTCACACTTAGCAATGCACTTGCACATCTGTCATCTCTTTTAACTGTTTTGTTCAAGGGAGGAAGAGCAGAGTTGAGTAGCTCACTTAATACAGGAGAAATTTGGTGATTATATAATTTATTTGAAGATTTCCCGCTAGGTAAGGGAGGCTGGCTGTGTTAGCTATTGCTGTGTAACAAACCATGCCCCTGAATTTAGTAGCTTAAAATAAAACTAGCACTTCTCATGAGTCTACAGGTCAGCTGAGCAGTTTGGCTGATCTGAAGGAGGCACCAGTGACATGGGAGGATGCCTGACGAGCTGGAGGGCCCCTGGGGGTGCTGCTGTCGCACAAGCTTGGCTGGGACTACTGAGATTGGCTCCATGTGTCTGTTATATCCTGGTGGCAGGCTGGCCGGGTTTGCTCTCACAGAGGCAGCGGGAGCCCGAGGGGAAGTAGAAATGCACAAGCACCGTAACAGGCCCCCGCTTGTATGATATTTGCTACCACCCATTTGACCAGAGCAAGTCAGTGTCGGAGGCGCTCCTTAAAGCTGCAGATACAGCGAGGAGAGACAAATTGAGGTCATTAGTGACATCAGTCTAGCACATTGACCCAAGAGCACTGCACTTTCCTCTACTTTCAAGCATTCTGCTCTTTCCCTCAAAAAAAAAAAAAAAAAAACTGAGCCAGGAATGCAATTGCCATCCCCCAAGTCCAGAAAGCAGGGTGAGCCCTCTAAAAACTTGAGGCTTCATCTAGGTGGTACCAGAATCCACAATTGAAACTGAAAGTTTGAGCTAAAAAGGTAGAGGGACTTTCCAGGACCGAAGCCATCATACAATAGAAAAAAAGACTCCATAGAGAGGTAGGGAGTGCCATGTCCCTGGGAAAGTCTAACACAGAGAGGGTGCTGACCACATGGCTGCAGGAGGGATTCTGCCTTCGATGGGACTGGATACACCGCAGGCCAGTAAAGCTCCAAACTCCCTTCCAACCCCATAAATTCAGAAGTTTACAAAAGAGCAGACCAATTACTGCAGACCCAAGACTGGGGAATGCTGTCATCCTACCCCTGTCTCTTCCAGTCTGGCCCCAGGCATGGTAGTTCCTAAGCATAAGTACAGGAGAGAGCTGCTTTTGAGCAGAGAGCAGAAGAGCATGAGAAACACAGATGTCTCCTCTCCAGTCACGCGGAATTGGAGGGCGAGGGAAGCTTGGAGCAGAAAGCCCTCAGCCAGCACTGGACAGGCAGCCTGGCAGAGTGAAGAGTGTGGACTCTGGAGCCAGACACCTGGTTGGAATTGACCTGGGGTCAGAGTTTGCTCTTTCCCAGCCTCGTAGCCTCATCTAAAAAGGGAGAGCACTGCCAGGACGGACAGTACTGAAGTTACGTGAGATAATGGAAATGCAACTTCCTTGAAATGAAAAGTAGAGTCAGCAACTGTGTTTTTTTTTTTTTTCTTTTCTCTTTGAGTCACAGCAGATAAAAATAAGAGATGGCATAAAATCCATGTTCCCTCAGGCCCAAGCTACTTGCCCCTGCCTCTCCCTGCTTATCCAGAGAGGGCAGCTCAGACTTCTGGGCCTGGGTGGGAGGACATGATGTTCCAAGGGAGGGGCAGGGGCCAGGTGAGGGAAAGGAAATGGCTCCTGGTCGTGACACCTCCCCTTCCCCACAACCCCAAGTATGACTAGCCAGGCTGGCTGACTGGAACAGTTCACTAACCACTGCCCCCTCCGCCAATTCCGGCCTCCGGGAAGAGCCCCTTCTCTGTGGCAGGAACCTCATAATGGAGAGAGAGGTGGGGAGGGGGAAGTAGAGGGTTGTCTATTGAAGGGCTGTTTCTTCTTTCCGGAGCCTTGGGAGGTTTCTTTGATAATAATAGTTACAGAGCCTCATCTTTGAGCAGGCCTCAGAGTTCTCCCCAAGTCTGCACTAATTTTGATCATCTCTACTTTAGGCTGTGAGCAGAAAGCTGCTCACAGAGACTGGGAGTAGATAGAGGAGTAAAGAAGGTAGAAGAGGGGAACAGGGGCTGGTGTACTGCAAAGTTTGATAGTTTGGTGCCAGAGGCTGTTCTGAGGCTGGCTGGCTGGCACATTGCCTGAACTACCAGCCACTGGACTGACACAGTGGGCATTCGATTGACAGATGTGTGGACTGACCGGCTGACGACTGCTCTCACATCTCACTGACTAACTCAGCAATAGGCCAACTAACTGTCTGACAGACAAAGGGAGTGTCTGACTGATGGACTTGGAGGTTGGCTGACACAGCGAGTGAATGAGGTGCATATGGATTGCCTGACTGAAGACTGTCTCACTGAATAAACACTGACATGGAGACTGGCCAATTAATTGTCTGACTGAATTGATACAGTGTCTAACTGACAGACTCATAGGTTGTCCAAATACTGTCTTACTAACTCTGGCCAACAAACTTAGCATCTTCCAGGTCTGACTGACAGACTGGTGGGTTTCCTGACTAACGTTGCCTCACCAATAGGCTGGCTGATAGACAATATCTATATGGCAGACTGATTACCTAGCTGTTTCACCTTTGACTACCTTATGCCCAACTCACTGACTGACTCTCACACTTGCTAACTTAGTAATTGACCAACTAACTCATTTATTGATTGACATGCTGACAACTGACAGCTCCACCAACTGACAGGCCTTTCACTAACCCTCACAGCAATGGTCTGCAGACCCACAGAATGATCGACAGTCAGGCTGACCTTGTAGTAGTTAACTGACTGCCTGATAGCAGTGACTAAAACTTTGACTGACGGACCAGGTGACCACCATCCAGCCCAATTCACTGGCTGATGGAAAGCAGACAGGCCTGCTCAGCGACAGCTGCACTGACTTGCTGGCTGGCTGGACCGACCAACCACTTAACAACTGTGCTATTGCCTGACTGACCCCGGCACTGACAGATGGCTGGCTGGCTGACCACCAACACAGCAGCAGCCCGCTGTGCAGATGGGCAGGACTAGCAGGTCGATAGGCTTCTTGGCTGATAGCGGGAAGCATTTTTAGGAATCTTCTTTAGTGCCTTGCTCTGTCTTGCCCTGACCCTTCATCTCCCAGCTTGACTCTTTCACTACACACTTGTTTTAATCTTGATTTTTATTTTTTATATGCCTTATATATACAAAGGGATATAGTTAGCATTCATGAAAAGCCTAAAGAATGAAAATTGAACACCAGCGGACCACCCTTTAGACTCAGAGTGGACTGGTGGCCTCCACCTGCAGCATAGTACAGCTACCCAGGGAGCTTCTGACCTATACCCATGCCTGCCTCTGTCCACAGAGAGGCTTATCTAACTGGAGTGGGTGGGGCCTGGGACTGTGGGATCATAGGTCATTCTATTTGTAGTATTTTGAGGAAACATCTTCCGTTTTCCACAAAGACTGCACCAATTTACCTCTGGCATCAGTGCTTTTGAGAAGCTCCCTGAGGGGTTCTGATGTGTCCCAGGACTATGCGTCCTTGGGCTAGACTATTATAGTATCTTGACTCAACCTGACTACCCGAAGTGTGCTCTGAACCTGCAGCAGCAGCTTCACCTGGGAGTATAAAGGAAATTCAGACTCTCAGTGCCCACCAGAGACCCCCTAAATGAGAATCTGCTTGTTAACAAGACGCCCGGGTGATTGTGCGCACATTAGTGTTTGAGAACCTCTGCCTAGGTAGTCCCTGAATGCTCCTTGCAAACTGTTTCCTGCCCTTCCTGCCTGAGGAAACCACTGTTTCCCATCTGGCTCATCATCCCTTTGCCTTTCTTTGTGGCTCACTTAAATCATCATGTTGAATTTGCTTCCTTTGCTTCTTCATATCAATGAGATAACGCTGCACATATTTTTATGTGATACTTTTTTTTACCCCAGTTTTTTTTCTACATTTGTCCACGTTATGTGCAGCTTTCTCATCTTCATTTTTCACTGCTGTATAGTACTCTAATGTGTAAATAGATGACAGTCTATTTGTTTATGCTGAAAACAGACACCTGGATTGTTTCTAATTGTTATTTGGGTCTGTTGTTTCATGGCTTAATGTATACCACCATGCTCATTCTTATTAATGTCTCTGGTATAAGTATATCAGAATCTCTCTGTGGGGTAGGCAGCCAGTGAGAATGCATATTCCGTAGGATATGGAAATGTCTTTATTGTTCAGTGATACCAAACTACTCCACGTGCACACATATAAATTGCCCTGCTCATCTTCTCCCTGTGCCCAAGATCTCCTCCTCTCTCTGCCAGCACCGTGCCCCACCCCATTCCCCAGAGAGCAGAAAGCACAGATCTGCCATAGCCTCTTCATTAGCTACTACTCCCCACATTTCTCTGAGAACAGGTAGTGTGGTAACCGTGGTCTGTCCTTTACCCCTAGCTTCTTCTCTTCTGTTGTGGCAGGCCAGGCAGCTTGGGAAGAGGCCTGTCTGGATTTTTCTGGCTCCAGTTTGACCTCAGATTGAGAGACTTACAAGGGTTCAAGGTTATTTTGGAGCTAATAAGGGTAAAAATTGTTTTAGTCGATTTGTCCAGAAAAACAGAACCAACAGTGTGTGTGTGTGTGTGTGTGTGTGTGTATACGTGTGTGTAAATATTGGCTCCCATGGTTGTAAAGCCTGAGGAGCCCTATAATTGCTGTCCACACATTGGAGAATCAGAAAAGCTGGTATAATTCAGTCTGACTTCAAAGGCCTAAGAATCATAAACTCCAATGTCTGAGGTCAGCGTAAATGGACATCCCAGCTCAAGAAAAGAAAGAATTTACACGTTATTCATTTTTTTGGTTCCCTTTGGCCCTCAGTGGATTGGAGGATGACCACCCATCTCTGTGAGTGTATCTTCTTTACTCGTTCCTCTCATTCAAATGTTCATCTCTCGGGGCCTCCCTGGTGGCACAAGGGGTTAAGTCTCAGCCTTTGAAGCTATCAGCAGCCACTGCAGCATGAGTTCGATCCCTGGACAGGGAGCTCCCCACATGAGGCAGCAGACCTCTCCTGTCTTGCCCACTTCCCCCTCAGCAGTGTACTTCAGTCAATCAGCCTATTCTGCTCCCTACTCTATTTCTGGTGAATCCTCTCACCCCCTCACACCTCTGATCTACACCCCAGCTCTTGTATGCATGAATAAATAAGTCTTTAAAAAACACACAAATGTTAATCTCTTCTGGGGACACCCTCACAGATGCACCCAGAAATACTATTTTACCAGCTATCTAGGCATCCCAAAGCCCAGTCAAGTTGACATAAAATTAACCAGGACACTTGTGTAACCACAAGGGACAGTGACACCCAAGCTTTATTGGGTGACGCGTGTACAGGCTAAGGAAGGGAGGGCAGAAGGGAAGTCCCACATAGCGTGACACATGTGGACTTCAAAAGGGAGGGGCTCAGCAGGACTGCAGAGGACTTAGTGTCTAGGTGATGTTACTCTGCTGGGGAGCGGGGAGGGGGGCCATTGTGCTGGATCCAAAGGGCAGCAGCCTTCTGGCAAGGCTCTCTTATCAATGGACAGCAGATGTGGAATGGAGTTTTGTGGGGGTGGGCAAGGTTATTTAAGTAGATCTTAAATAGGGCACTAAATAGTTAAAAATCTGCTTGTTTGGACTACTCTTTAAACTACTGGATGTATAACAATTTGAATTCAGTCAGCAGGCTTTTGATCTAGCAGGGCACATCCTGCAGTGAAGAAATAAATAACCTAGGGGCTATTACACAGAGGTACTCTCTGGCATCTACATGTACGTATGGGGAACTTCAGGAAACAGCACAGAGGAGGGCCACTGACAGGTTCAGGTGGGTCTGAGGTGAGTCACAAGGTGAGACCACAAGCCTCCATTTGCATTTCTTAAAAATCTGCTTAAGGTAAGCAGCACACACTGTATGCCCTCTTTGGGGCTGCAAACACCTACTGTTTATGGGCCCTGAGCTGTTCTGTCTGCCACCTGAGGGCCTTCCAGAAACGGGATTTCCAGGCCTGTGGGGCTTTACCAGCAGAAGCCCTTGGAGGGCCCCACTGAAACCTACACTGGCTCCCTCTCACTGCTCGCCCTACACTCTTAAGTGTCATCGTGCAAATGCCCTTTCCAGGGAGGTATCCAGGTGGAAGGGAAGAAATTTGGGAGTCAGATGCCAAATGAGAGCAACAAGAAGCTTTAACTGAGCACTTACTATGCAAAAGACACACATCAAGCATTTTCTACCAATATTCTCTCCACAACAAAGTTATGTTGAATTAGATCATGAGGTGCAGATAGAAGAATGTGTGTGTGTGTGTGTGTGTGTATTTGTACACAAAAGGTAGCACTCTGTGCATGCCATTCTACCCTTGATTTGGTCCCCTCAATGACATACCTTTTACATTATTTGAGTTCATTACATATAGTGTGTTCCAGGATGCTGTTGTAACAAAATGAAACAAACCTTTCTTGATGGACATTTAGATTTTTCCAATATCCCTTTCACATTGTTTGTTTTGGGGAAAAATTCCTAGATGTTGAATCTCAGTGTCACTCTAAGTACCTCATGCAGGGGAGCCTTGGGTTGGGGCTCGGGTAGGATGGAAGCTCAGACTGATTCTTGGACGAGGAAGGGATGAGAAAGGAGGAAGCTGAGAGCGGAGGAAGGAGAGTGCCGGTGTGGTCTCCTCTCTGGAGATGCAGGGTGGAGTAGGGGACTAGACACTCTGGGCTGGGCGGGTGTGGGGTAGGGAGACTGGCGGAAGGCGCTGGCCCCGTGTGTCCGTCTTCTCCAAATTCTGTTCTGAATTACCTTGTTCCACCTCTCCCCATGCCTTCTTCCCCCATGCCTTCCCATCCTCCCGCCCTCCCCAGCCTGGAAAAATCCAGTCAGAATTAATAAAAACAGCAGCTTGCTTAGAGACGGAGGGCGAGGGATAGAGACAGTTTGGGGGCCTGATATTTCCCTCATGTGCAATAATCTGGTGGTGAGATCTGAAATTAAAACCCCTTTCCTAGATCCTGTATTAATATTAGCTCCTAATGCATAATTACCTGGCAAACCCAGGGGGGCTGATGCTGTGGGCGCTGCCCCCACTCACCTCCCCTCGGCCATGCTCCCCAGGGCCACGGGGCAGAGGCACTGCCGGAGCAGGCAGAGATGCCTCTTCTCTCTTCAGCTACTGGCCTCCTGGTGACCGCAAGCATTTCACTGCCCTCCGTAGCCAGAGAGCGCCAGAGAATCTGGGGACCCATGGGGCTTGCTTGGTATCACACAGCTGCAGGGGCAAGGGTTGGGACTGGGACCCACACTTGGGGACACCCCATCTCTGTTCCCCTCTTGCCCCAAGGAGCTCACACTCCCAGTGGGGAAGACAGAATGAGACAGAGAGATCATTCAAAAGACAACGGCAGATACAAACAAGGCCATCATGGACTCCTGGCCACATCGTCCACGGGTGAGTGAGGAAAGCACCATGGACACTGAGCAACCGGAGTAGTGGTCCGAGAAGGCCAGGGAAGAAGGTCAGGTCTGCACTGCTGGAGGCCTTGAGTGCAGGATGAGGTAGAACTAGGCCCTCCCAGATACACTGACAATGGTCTGAGTTCCTGGACCCTGCCCACAGCTAAGACCAAGGAAATGGCCACCCACAAGCCTCACCCCCAAGCTGCACCAGCTCCTTCACTGGCCTAGTTCCTGAGGGCTTACTGTGTGCACATGTCCATCACTCCTTACCCTTCTCAGCTTCATCAAGCCAGCAATAAACATCAAAGTCCCAGAGAGGAAGAGAGACTCATTAAGGTCACACAGCAAGCCTGTGTCAGAGTGCTTGGATTGTGTCCACAAAGAGTCAGGACTCCCAGTGATTCTGTTCTTAGCTTTAGGATCACCATCTCAGGGAACCCATCTGGACCTCCAGCCTGGGGGCAATGAGGAACCAGGGTGCAAAAGTTTAAGACAGCCCCTGTCCAGTTCCAAGGCCATGCTGGCATCTCAGTTCTCAGTCCCACAGTGGGCCAGGCCACCTGCTTTATGCAGTTGGACTGAAAGACAGCTCATGCTGCCCCCTGGCTGGGCTGACCTAGATTAGCAGAAAATAGCTCCAGTAAAAATAATCCAAATGCACCATTGCTCCCTGCCCTGTGCCCCAGGCATAGCCAAAGTGCAGCCCAGGCCCAGGCCCTGAAAGTGGCTCCACCTTCCCCACCCAGAAGAAGCCCCTTGGGTGGGGGCCACAGTCTGAAATGGGAGCCACACCTTCCCTGTAAGACTAAAGCTCTCAGTCTCGCTGTATCCTCAGAGTAACCAGGTCTTGGGCATTGTTGGCTCCATTTTTCTGAAAATGCACCTAAGGCTCAGAGAGATGAAGTGATTTGTCCAAGCTCACACAGCAAGTAAACAGCAAGGATGATGCCACTCTGTCTCGCTCCAAAGTGAATGCTAGTTTTAAGGCCTGCACTGTGCCTCTGAAGACTCTAGAAATCCTGCTCAGGCTTACTTCCTCTAGAAGACCTTGAGCCCTGGCCCCACAGAGGCTTGAGCAACTTGGACTCTCACAGTCTTGCTTCTGCCTCCTGCTGCTTCCATCCCCACTCCTCCACCCCACAGCTTACTCACTCTGCCCGGCAAGATAGAGTGGTGGCCTAGGAGTCAGGTTCTGGACTCTTATTGCCTGGTAGTGAATCCTGGCTCCACCTCTTAGGAATTGATCTGGGAAGGCGACAGCCTCTGCTTTCCTGTCTGTAAAATGGGACCAGTAATAGCAACCACTTCCCAGGACTGTTGCAAGGTGCCTGTGAGGTGATCTGTGGCACATGAAAAGGGCACTGCGGGTGCCGCCTACGGCTATTGTGGCTCTTCCCAGGGGTGAACTGGCTTCAAAGCAAAGTGACTGGTATCCAGGTACCAGTCTCTTCTCCCTTTCTGCTCCCCTCTTAGCTGCACCACAAGCTCCTTGCATCTGGACTGTGTCCCCCACTGTCTAGCCCATGTGGGCTATTCTGCCAGCTGCTCAGTGGTAATTACTGAGTGGTGGCTGGGTACTGGCTGCCTTTGGGGTGCAGGGAGGGATGCCAATGGCCAGACGGGGAGGGGAGCTGTGTCCAGTCTCCCTCCCCAAGTGTGATGAGGGAGCGCTGGTGTGCACTGGCTATTTGTTGCCAGCTCTGCCTATTTATTCCAGAGGAAGGCACAAGCAGGTGGGTAGTAGGACCTCTGGCCCAGTGGTGGGTGGGAGATTCTAGAAGATAGTGTCCAGCTGGACCACTTCCTAGTGAAGGGCACACAACTTACCCTCCAGTGGGTTTAGAGGATCTGTCTACTGATATTAAGCCAGAGAGTCTCCATAATATGCTAGCAGATGGGCGATGAGAATCCCCTTGCATACCTAACATGACGGGGAGCTCCTTCCTACTTCTCCAGCGGCAGCCCATCCTATCCTGGGCAGTCCAGACAGTATGGAACGTCTTGAGCTGCGTTCTGGTCCTCACAACATCCATCCTGTGCTCCTTACTTTGCTCCGGGAGCCACCCCAGAGACAGCTGTGCCTTCTCTCACACTTTCCTTCAGTTGGGTCAAGGGCTTGGCGTCTGGACACAAGGACCTGGGAGTGACTCCTGGCTCTCACACTTCCTGGAAGTGTGGCCTGGGGTCAGTTACATACCCTCTCTGAGCCTCAGTTTCATCTCCTGCAAATGGGTATTTTTTAAAAAACACTTTTCAAAGAGTGCTGTAGGCCCAGGTGCTCCTCAATACCAGATTTCCTTCTCTTTGTGGAAAGCAGTGATGGAAGCTGGTCGCAATCTCTAAGCTCCCTCTACTCCTTTCGTAGACGGCAATAAGGAGCCGTGGGGGGGTTTAAGAGCAGAGTCAGGGGCTGGCTGGATCTCCATCTGCTGAGTCACCAGACTGTCAATAAGGTCTAGAGGGGCTCAAGTGGGCAGGATTCCTACAGGTAGGGCCCAGGGAGACTCCTGAAAGTCTGAGGGGTTCAAGCTCCCAGACATCGGCACGGCTCCTGGTTGACGATGTCCCCCTGACAGCGCCCCAAACCCTGAGGGAGCTGTCTTCAGTGGCACACGCTGCTTGTGCTCATCTCCTGGCGAAAGGCAAGGTCATCTCCAATTCCAGCCTCCACACCAGCGTGTCAGCCAGGCGCCCAGCGAGCAGCCCACGGGCAGGCTTTCCTCCTGAGAGCCTGGAGCTGACAGGCCAAGGGCCCAGAGGGGGCAAGGCCAGCAGCCCTTCTGAACCTCTCAGGGCCAGGCAACGGCCGCCCCTGAGGGCATTCTGTCCCAGCCAACCAGAAAGGTCTTTATTCAAAAAGGATCAAAGGAAAGAGAGGAGCAAGCTGCACATCCCACATACCCAGGTAAGCCGCCTGGGGCTCAGCCCCAGCTTAGTGGCTTATTAACACTGTGACGTAACTAATTTCTTCTATGCGTCTCTCCCTTTCTCTCTCTTTCTCCCCCACCTTCCTACCTACTTTATCTACCTACCTATCTATCTATCTATCTATCTATCTATCTATCTGTCTGTCTGTCTATCAAAGGCCCTTATTGGTCTGGAGAGGTTGTTGTGAGTGTCAAAGAGGAGAATAGATACAAATTGTAAAGCCCTTTTTCTGCAGAGTTATCATCATTGTGAATTTGTATATGGAGAGAGTCCCAGAAAGGACTTCAGCGAGATGGGGGGCAACCTCCCCACTCCAGTCCTCAGTTTCTCTGCCTGCACAGATGCTCTGTAAAGTTCACCCAGCTCTAAAACACCAGGGGCAGATTCCTCCATGGGCAAATGGCCGACAAGCCCCGTCTCAGCTACACAATCTCCTCTCTCAGGAGATGCAGTCTCCACACTGGCGCGGCTGGTGATTAATACACCCTGAGTGGGGCTCCTGACCTGCTGTCAGGGACATCAAGGTAAGTGCCCATCCACAGACTGAGGGCTCCATCGATAAATAAATAATAACAGCAGCGAAGTAATGGGATCCGGGGAGGCCGCTTAGGATAATGGAACGACAGACGTGGCGTGGAGCCCCAGGGACCAGAACTGCCGGAAGAGCTGCCGGGAGGGATGGAAGGAACTCGGGTGTGTGCACACCCATCAGGGCTCTGTCTGCTGACCGTGACGACAATAAGCCCCTGTCCTGGTTCTGGGTGACTCCACAGCCGGGGGTTCATATTATAGCTATAAGTAACGGGCTTTCGAGTCATGCAGACCTGGCACCTTTCTGCCTCTGTTTCCACACTTGAGCCTCAGTTTCCACATTTGCACAGTGGATGTGATAAGGAGAGGAGCTGTGAGGTGCTAACATGCATGAACCCCCTTGCTGGTTCTGTGTTGGCTGGGCCCAGAGTAATGGTGCTTCTTTCAGCTCACTGAAATCGTAGCTCAGAACAGTCCTGTGAAACTGACAAGGAAGGAAAGTGCTCATTTCCCAAATGAGGAGACTGAGACTTGGGGAGGCTCTGTGTCTTTGCAGAAAATCCTAGCTGTGCCCTTGGCTATGTTTACTGAACACTGACTTAATACCTACTTTGGACCCAGCTGTCTGCTGGACAAGTCTTACGGGACAGCAAAGGGTAGATCAGTGTTCTGGAAGATCTCACAGTCAAGAGGAAGGTGCAGGTGAGGCAAAGGGTGAGTCACCCAAATAGGGCCCCAAATGAAAACTGCAAGTCATCATATGCTACATATGCTAGAATGGCCCAGTGGAAAAGGTTGACAATCCCTTCTGTGTGGACAGGGGTGTGGGTGAACTGGAATTCTCACACTTTGCTGATAAAAATAAAATGCTACATCCACTTCACAAAAGGTGGGACACTTTCTTAATAAATCAAAACTTAGAGCTATCCTTGACCCATCACTTCTACTCCTAGGTGTGAACCCAAGAAAATGAAAGCCTCTGCCCACACAAAGTTTTGTACACAAACATACAGCTAATAATGTCTAAAGCCTAAAATCAACGCCCATTTCTATTGACAGGATCAATGCACTGCAGCCATGCAGAGGAAGAGCTAGATCTGCTTCATGCAGACACAGGGGTCACACAGGCCAGAGCCAATACTGTGCTAAAGGAAAGACCCCAGACACGAGAGTACATACCGTATGATTTAATTTTCAGAAAAGGGAAATCTAGACACTTTTGACAAAATGCAGAACAGAGATTGCTTTGGGGGGCCAAGTTGAGTGAGGGAGACTAATTGCAAAATGCAGGAAATTAATTTCTGGGGTAATAGAAATGTTCTATAGTGTGACTGTGTTTATATAAGTATAAACATTTTTCAAAACTTATGAAGTTCTTCATTT
>PVIJ01020582.1:0-20576 GCA_004024925.1 Scalopus aquaticus | reverse complement strand
GCCTTGTGCAGCGCAGCGGGGCCGGCAGGGCGGGCGGGTGCGGGGGTGCAGCGCTGGGAGGACAGTGCCGGGCGCGAGGGGGTTCCGGGCTCGGAGGTGGAGCCGGGGGCGCAGCCCTAGCCCGGCCGGCTCGCAGGCTCGGCCAAGGCCAGCGCCCTGTCCTCGGGCTCTCCGGGTCCCACAGCCTGGCCGGGCCAGGTCTGGAGAACAAACTGGATGAAATAAATTAAGAAAACCTGCAGGGTCGCTTCCTCCGGACCTGGCGCGGGCCGAAAGGTGTCCCTGTCCATGCTGGGAGCAGCGGCCTGGCTCCCGGCGCCATGTCCAGGAGCGGAGACGAGTCCGGGGGGCGCTCGCGGGCCTCAAGCCGTGCCGCTGGCCGAGTAGGAGAACTGGGGGAAGTGGGGCCGGCGCTCGCTGTCCGCGCACTCCATGCTGTCGTCTGCGGGCACATGCGGGCAGGGCTCGCCGCAGGCGCCTCGGAGCCAGGCGGCCCCACGGGCGCTCCCCCGCAGCCCCTCTGAGCCCCAGGCCCGCCCGCCGCAGCACGAGGGTGGAGGCCGCCACCGCTCCCGCCCGGGGTGCGCTGTAAAACGCTGACACTGAAAGATGGGGACGCGCAGGCGCCCCGCCCCCGCCCAGGAGACCCCCCCGCGCTGCGCAGGCGCCCCATGCCGCCAGGCGTCCCCTCCCCCACGCCAAGCGACCCCCCACGCCGCCGCCGCCGCCGCCCACCCCGCGTGGCCTCAAGAAGGGGGCTGGCGCGGGAGCTGCCCCACCTTGGTCGGGCGGCGTGATGGTGATCATCTGGGCCGTGAACTCCTCATCGAAATACCTGGTGTCCGTCTCCGAGGTGACCTGAGGCTTGAAGGGGGGGCTGAGCTGCGGGGAGAGGGGGGTCAGGGCCCCACTCTGCAGCGCCCCGCGCCCCTCCCAGGGTCACCGTGCCCTGCCCTCACTGCCCGCTCTGGAGGCGGGTGCTCAGGGCTGCAGGGGCAGCGGGCCCTGGGCCCGCCGCCGCCTCCAGCTGCCCCGTTACCTTCCTGCTCGCTAATAGGCCAGGCCACGGAAGGCGGCCACGGAAGGCGGCGCACGGCGCGGTTCCCGCCGACTCCGGGCCCCCCACCCACCCCGGGCGGGGCCCCTGGACCCGGGGATGGCTCGTGAAGCACGGTGGGCCCAGCCCCGCCCCTCCTGGCCCAGCCCGACGTCCACACCCCAGGGAGCAGGGGCAAGGCGGGAGGGGCGCCCCTCCCCTGCCCCTCCGGGAGCAGCTGCCAGGGTGAGCCTCACTAGTGCGCCCCCACTGGTGCACCCGCAGGGCGCCCCCTGGGGCGGCGGGATGAGCCCTGAGGCAGGGCTACCGGCCCACGCCAGGCTCCGAGACCACGGTGCGGCCAGCACTGCCCAAGGGGACAGTCCTGCAGGCCGCACCCAGGATCCCTGGACCCTGGGCTGTGAATCAGTGGTGTCCCTGGAGCAAGGCTGGGCGGCGTGGAGCCCTCCAGGGCAGGATCCCGCGCCAACCTGGGTGGAGGGGGCTGTGCCGCAGGGGAGGGTGGGCTGGAGACCAGGCAGAGGCGGGCCGGTGGCAGGACACCGCCCTGAGCTAAGTGAGCAGAACCTGCCCGCCTGGCCCAGGGCGTGGGGCTCCTGGGCCCCTCAGAGGTCAAAGGGCGGAAGAACATGTGCAAGAAGCAACTGGTCCCTCCTGGCAAAGCCCCCACCGGCCCTGCACACCCAGAGAGCGGGGCTGGGCTCTGCCCGCAGCAGGAGGGGCCGGGGAGGGCAGTGTCCCCACCCCAGCAGCCTCTGGGGGTGCCGGGAGCACCCCTGGCAGGGCCAGGCAGAGAAGAGGGCATATGGCGGGTGGGCGGGGCCCAGGCGCGCCGCGGCCCGAGGGCGGGCGGGGCGGGCGGGGCGGGCAGGGCGGGCGCGGCGACCTCGCACCTTCTTCTCGTACACGTCCTGCCACACGATGCTGGCGAAGAAGCGGTGCTGCATGATCTCCTTTGCGTCCTCGGGGCCCCCGCCCAGCCTGGGGACCAGACGGGCAGCAGGGTGACGGCGCCGCGACCGCCGCCTGGCTCTGGCCAGGCCTGTCCCCGAGGGGCGTGGGCAGCAACACCCCGGCAGTGGGGGCGCCCCGGGCAGCACGTCCTCAGCAGGGGTGGCAGCTGGGGGTGGCTGAGGGACCCCCCGGCCCCCGCCTGCAGCGCCACTGCCTGGCCTGGCTCTGGACCACACATCACCGCGGCCGCGGGGCCTGGACGGCCGCCCAGAGTGTCCCTCCCCCGCTCGGGGCGGCTGGCCAGCTCACCGCTGCTTGGGGTCCTTCTTCAGCAGCCCCCCCAGCAGGGACTTGGCCTCGGGGCTCAGCGTGCGGGGGAAGCGGATCTCCTCCATGAGGATGAGCTCGAAGAGCTTCTCGTGGTCCTGGTTGTAGAAGGGCAGGCGGCCGCACAGCATCTCGTACATGACCACGCCCAGCCCCCACCAGTCCACGGCCCGGCCGTAGTCATTGTCCTCCAGCACCTGGGGCCACAGATCCGGGGACACGGGTGGACTTGGGGGCCGGGAGGACAGGACCTCAGGCAGACTTGGGGTGGGGGGCCACGGGGTACGCAGGGGCCACGGGAATCAGAGACTGACGGCCTGAGAGGGCCACAGGGGCTCAGGGGCTTGGGGGTACAAGGTGGCAGAGGGGGCTTGAGGGCACTTGGGGGCTGGGGGACACCGGAGGAACCAGGGACGCGCCAGACTCAGGAGGACGCAGGGGAAGCTGGAGGGAACCACGGACACACAGGGCCTGGGGCGACCCCGCACACCGCGCACCTCGGGCGCCAGGTACTCGGGCGTCCCGCAGAAGGTCTTCATGGTCGCTCCGTCCTTGATGCCCTCCTTGCACAGTCCGAAGTCGGTGATCTTGATGTGGCCGTCCTTGTCCAGCATGAGGTTCTCCAGCTGTGCAGAGGCCGGTTGGTCGGCCGCGCCCGCAGCGAGCCTGGCCCCGCCCCCCCACAGGCCCCGCCCCATCTCCAGACCCCGCCCTGTGCCCGCCCCGCTCCCGGCACCTGCCGGCCTGGCCCAGCCGCACAGACCCCGCCCCGCCAGCACAGGCCGAGCAGAACCGCACCTTGAGGTCGCGGTAGACCACGTTTTTCTCCGAGTGCAGGTAGTCCAGGGCCGACACGATCTCCGCACCATAGAAGCGGGCCCGGTCCTCGGGGAACACCCGCTCCCGGGACAGGTGGAAGAAGAGCTGCAGGAGGGGCGGCCTGAGCCCACCGAGTCCGACGGCCCCGGGCGGGGACAGGGCAGGACCCTGCGCTGGCGCCCCTCCCCGCCCCCAGGGGCGCCCCCGCCTCGCGCCCTACCTCGCCCCCGTTGGCGTACTCCATGACGAAGCAGAGGCGGTCGTGGGTCTGGAAGGAGTACTTCAGCGCCTGCGGGGACGCGGAGCGGGGACAGCTGCCGGCAGGGTGCGGGCAGCCTGGGTCTGGGTCCAGTTAGGAGCCCAGCTTTGGAGCCCCAACGTGGGGGCTCTGCGCAGGGCGGGCCTCAGGCCACAGGGGAAGTCAGGGGCAGCGCCCACACGGTCCTCAGGGGGCCTCCACAAAGCAGCCCTGACGGCCGCGGTCAGGGGCTGGACGCCACGCCGGTGCTGATGGCTCCAAGTTGACCCCAGGCCTGACCAGACAGATGCGCCGGGAACAGCAACCCCCACGCACCTGCCTCTCTGCTGTGGACAGGAGCCTGGGCAGAGAGCCCCAGGATGGCCCTGAGGAGGGCCCAGCAAACCTGGAGGCCTGACCCCTGACCCCAGCATGCGGGGATGTCCCCGCCTCTGCAGGTTGGCCTGCCCCTTCCTGAGCAGCACTGGCTGAGTCTGCAAACGGACGTGCAGCTAATTCCCAGCAGGTCCCCAAAACTGGGGTGCTCCCTACACCAGAGAACAGGGTCCCTGGACGCCGCACCTCCTGGCCGAGTCCCCAGAGGACAGGGGGCCTGAGGGCACTCCTATCCTCCCAGCCTGAGCCCCAAGGGGAAGCAGCCGGAAGGGGTGCCGGGGCGCGCAAGCCAGGGCCTCGGGCACAGCAGAGGGAGACTCGGGCAACACCCCACCTCAGGGGGCCAGCAGACCCTCCGGAGGCCTGCTGTGGCTGGCCCAGGAGAGCGAGTGGCTGTCCTTTAGAGGCCGCTGACCGCCACCGACTTCCTGTGCGCACTGGAGAGGGGAAAGCGGAGCCCTGCCTAGCGGGGCCCAGGGGACGCAGCGCGCACTCACGGTCAAGAAGGGGTGTCGGGAGTTCTGCAGGACGCGGTTCTCTGTGAGTGTGTGGGCCACCTCGTCCTGGAGAGGAGGCCAGGTGAGCCGCTGCCCGCGCCGGGCTGGGACCCCGCGCCCAGCCCCGCCGCGGCCCCGCCCAGGCCCCGGCCCTGCCCTCCGTGCCGCGCCCCGCCCCCCCACATGCGGCCCCGCCCCCCGCGCCCAGCCCCGCCGCCGCCCCGCCCACCTTGGCCACGATGACCTCCTTCTTCAGGATCTTCATGGCGTAGTAGCGGCCCGTGGCCTTCTCCTTCACCAGGATCACCTTGCCGAAGGTGCCTTTGCCCAGCAGCTTCAGGTACTCGAACTCATTCATGGTCTGGGGGCGGCAGGCGGGCCGGTCACCGCGGACCTGGGGCTGGCCCGGGCGGCCGCTGGGGAAGGGTGGGGCTGCGGGACCCTGGGCCGGGGCCGCCCCCTGCGGCGCGGGCCTCACCACGCGGTGCTTGGGCTTGGTCAGGGACACCTCCATGTCCTCTGCCCCGGAGTTGTCGCTGGGCGAGCCGGGCCGGAAGTCCATCATCATCTCCTCCTCCTGCTTCTTGAGCCCGTCGGCCACCGTCTGGATGGCCGTGGTCCACTCCTCCCTGCAGGGCGCCGCTGAGGCCAGTCAGGCCGCCCTGCGGCGCGACAGCCCCGGCCGGCACCCACCCTTCCGCGGCCCCGGCCCTACCGCTCCTCCGGGGTCTCCACGTGGAAGGTCCGCTCGATGACCGTGGTCCACTGCAGGCAGCGGATGATGAAGGTGTTGGGCCTGGGCCGCTCGGTCTTCATCAGCTGGCACTCTGTGGGGCCGGGGGGTGAGCACCGGGCGGGCCCTGCTGGGGACTGCTAGTGCCCCCTCTCCAGCCTCCGTTTCCCTAAAACGGGGCTGGGCCTGAGCTCTGGAGCTGCAGGGTGCCCCAGAGAGGGGCCTGGAGATAAGCAGGGTCACACCCAGGCGCCCTCCACCCGGCCTGAGCCTCAGAGACCCTGGGAGAGCAGCTCGGCCGGGGCAGGAGTCCCCACCTGCTACTTCCGAACTTGTGGCCCAGCCCTCCCAGCCCCCGCTGGGGTGGAGACAGCCTTCAGGGAGGCTGCCCGCCCTGGCCGGCGGCCGCAGAACACAGCCCTCCTTGGAGCCGCGCCGATGCCCGCCCTCCGGCCACCCAGGCGGGGAATCTGGATGCACACAGGGGTGTAAACTGCGGGGGGGGGGGCTCCCCGGGGCCCAGAGCTCAGTCTCAGGCGGTCACCACCACGGCCTGAGTGCGACCCCCGGCCAGGAGCTGACCAACAGGGCGCAGCAGACCCCTCCTGTCTCCCCACTGCCCTCTCAGCAGATTTCAGTGGATCTGCCCGTTCTGCTCCCCACTCTGTCTCTGAGGAGTCCTCTCACCCCCACACCTCTGGCCTGCACCCCAGCTCTTGTGTGCATAAATAAATAAATCTTTAAAAAAATAAACTGTGCAGAACTGTGAATGCCTGGAACAGACCCATCTGGCACATGGCACACCTGCAGCACACACACTGAGCACACACTTGCAGCACGCACACACCTGGCACACCTGCAGCACACACCTGCAGCATGCACAGTTGTGGACGCACACACCTGGCACACCTGCAGCACACACCTGCAGCACACACTAAGCACACACCTGCAGCACACACTAAGCACACACCTGCAGCATGTACACTCGTGGACACACATACCTGGCACACCTGCAGCACACACCTGCAGCACACAGAGCACACACCTGTAGCATGCACACTCGTGGACGCACACACCTGGCACACCTGGAGCACACACCTGCAGCATGCACACTCGTGGAGCGCACTGGAGTGTGGCCACACCCGAGGTGCACACTCGTGACACACTCGCCCCATGAGGAGCGGCGGGGAGCGTGTCCCCCAGTCGCCCTGCTGGACAGTGGCGGGAGGCAGGAGGGGCTCTGGGCCAGGTCAGGACTTCCCTCGTTCCAGCGCCTGGCCCGGCAACTGCGAGGGCCCGGCCAGTGTGCCGGAGGGCAGGGAGGGGCAGTCCGCCAGGGCAGGGTGGGAACGCTGATGGGGAGGACACCCATGTCCTGTCCCCCAGGGGCCGGGAGGCCGCTTCACGGCCGGCCCAACCCGCTGGCCCCGGCAGCTGTGGCTCACCCAGCAGGCTCCGGCTCCTCGGAGCCCCGCCCCGGAGTCCACCTCCAAGAGGCCCGGCCAGACCCAGACAGCCCCGCCCCTCAGGGGCGCTGCAGCCAGCCCCAAGGCCCCACACTCAACGTGGTGGACAAGCCCAGGGGCCCGGTGCCCCCGCAAGGCACAGCCACTGCTGAGCCTCCTCCCAGGGCCCAGAGCCCACAGCCCGGAGAGGCCGCTGCACCGGCACCTGCTCCCAGCCCCCGGCCCTGGGCCTGCCCCACCTGCTGCACAGCTGAGGCGTGCGTGGCCCTGGCGCAGGCCCAGGGCTCGGAGGCGGGGTCCAGCGATGGCCTCGGCGATGCTCCAGCCCAGAGCCTTGGAGGGCAGGCGGCGGGCTGTGCTCCCCACCTGCAGCTTCGGGCCAGGCTGCGGGGACGGCACTGGGGTGCGGGGCCACCCCGGCAGCTGCAGGCCCAAGCCCAGGACAGAGCCTGAGACCAGCACTGGGGTGGCCGACACTGGGGGCGGCCTGACAGGGCGGCAGAGCCGGCCAGCAGGGGCCACCGCGGCCCCGGCTCCTCCCCGGCCGGTGAGCCCCTCCCGCCTCCAGCTGCCCCAGGCCCCACACTCACGCGCCACGGAGAAGTTGTTGAGGGGGGACTCGCGCTGCTCCGTGTCCTGGGGTCGCTCCTTGTACCCGATGAACGTGCCGTCGTTCTTGAGGAGGAAGTAGCGGGGCCGCCAGGTCTTGATGTACTCCCCTGCGGAGGCCGGGCGGTCAGCGCGGTGGCCCGCTCCCGCCCCCAGACCCCTCCGCCGCCAGTCAGCCGCGCCAGGGGCTGAGCCCCACGGGCAGGGCGCGAGGGGCCAGGTGGGCACCCGGCGAGGCACTGAGAGGAGGCAGTTCAATCCAGAGGCCTTCCTGGAGGAAGCGGCACCGACCAGCAGGTGCCAGCAACAGCTCAGGTATGGGCGAGCCGCCAGCGCCCCAGGCCAAGAGCTCTCCCCTCACACCCCAAGTCCAGCCAGTACAGCCACTGTGGGGACATTGGCCCACGGGCAGCCCACCACTCGGCCCGGGGAGGGACGGAGGCGGCACTTGGGGGCGGGCCTCGGCTCACCTGGGCGCGGGGCTGCGCACGCGCGGTGGGCGGAGCCCGCCCAGGCCACGCCCCCACCCTGCCCACCCGGCCCGCCGGGCCTCCCGCGGCTCTGGGACCTGAGCAGGCGCCGGCGCGGCAGCGAGCAGATGTCCTCTGCGATACCCCGGTGACCGTCATTTTTCATACTGACACCCAGAAAAAATGCTCATTTACATTTTGCCAAGCAAGGAGTTTGATGACCAGAGAACTTTCTGATGAGGCAGCCGCTCCATCGGCGGGGCCGCGGCGCAAGCTCAGGCGGGTCCCCAGGCTGCGGCGGCCGGCTCCGGGGGCACGCGAGGGCAGCAGCGCCCTCCGGCCCGCCCCGGCAGGACCCCGCCCCTCCTCAGCCTGGGGGCGCCAAGAGCCTCTTGGCAGGAGGCCCGCCGCCCCGCTGGCCCGCTGACCTGACTCGGCCGTGCCCAGACCCCTCCAGCAAGGCCGCGGAGGGGCGCCCAGGCCCTCGCTCTGCACCGCCAGGGCCGCCGGGGCGTGAGGGGCTCCTTCGCCCCCTGCTCCCCCCAGGGGCATGGCTGGGCCTGCGGCGCCCCGGGGGCCACCCCAAGGCAAGTCGGGCTGGGAGACCCTGGCCGGCCACGGCAGAAGCGGCTCCGCCCCAGCTCGCCGAGCAGCGGTGCCCCGGCACCCCCTTCCGCGCCGCGGCCCGCCGAGCGCGCCCCCGCGCCGCCCCACGCCGCCGCCCCCCGCCTGCGCGCGTCTGGCGCTGTCGGCCCCTGATGGAGTGCCTCCCCTTCCCGCCAGCTGCCGCTCCCCGGGACGCTGACTGAGCCGAGAGTGATGGCGCCGCGCCGCCGGCCCCCGAAATCCATCTTGCTCCACCAACTGCCGCCGGCCCCCCGGCGCCGGAGGCCCCCTGGCGCGCCGCACATGTGCCGGCACGCGAGGCCGCCGCAGACCCACGCGGGCGCTGCCCTGCGCCGTGGCCAGCCCGGCCCCAGACGGGTTGGGGAGAGGCCGGCCCTGGGGCCTGGGCCCGGGACACAAGAGCCCCTTCTCCAGCTTCTGGACACGGCCTCGGGCACAGCCCAGCCGGCGGCTCGCGGGAGCCAGCAGGGCCGGCTGTGCCGGGGGTGTGGCCCGCAGCCCAGCAGCAGGCGCGGACGAGGGCTGGGCGGCTGGCGGTGGAGGTGCCAGCACTGACCTGTGGGCAGACATGTGGACAGGGGCGAGGAGGCTGCGCCTCAGGCCCGCCCCCCACCGGGGCCCCTCCTGGCAGCGCCGCGGGGCGGGCCTGAGCGTGGGGGCAGCCTGGGCGGGCCTCCCTGGCCCCCGCCACACCCCCCGAAGCGCAGGGCCCTGGGCCCCACCCCTGCAAATGCTCCGGTTGGGGGGGCGGAGCCGGGGGCTCAGCACTGGCCCGAGCCCCTGGGGCGACATCCTGCCGACGCCCCCACGCCGCCTGAGACAGGCGCCCGCCAGGGCCAGCGCGGATCAGTGCCCGCAGGTCCTCCGGCCCCCCCCCCCAGCCGGCCCCCAGGCCAGCCCCTTGCACCGAGGGCTGCTGCGCCCCTGGGGGGCAGGGGACCCCGAGGAGGGGCTGTCCTCACCAGCAGCCCAAACCGCCTGACGGGCTGCTGCCGGAGCGGAGGGCGCGCGGGGCAGGCCGGGCCAGGTGCCCTGCCCCCGCCCCGCCTGGACGCCCCGCCCGGACGCCCGCCCGCCGCCCCGTCCTCCGCAAGCCCCGGCTCTCGGGAAACTGCCAGCTCCACACTTTGCCGCGGCTGGCGGGGCGCCAGGGGCCCCGCGTCCCCACAGCACAGTGAGCCCCAGCAGGCAGGGAGCAGGCGCCAGCTGCCGGCCACGAGGCCCCACCGCCCGCTCAGCCCTCCCGCGGCAGCTGCCGGCCGCTCCTCCTCCGCTCTGCGAGCAGCGCCGCGGGCCCCCACCGCCGCCCGGGCCCCCCTGCTGCCCAGGCCCCCCACCGCCGCCCAGGCGCCCACGCGAGCCCTAGACTGTGGCCGCCGTCGGGTGTGGGGGTAGGGAGGGCCATCCCGGGGCCCGGGGGTACCCAGCCTGCTCCTGGGGCTCTCCCGGCACCACCTGCATGCACAGGAGGCAAACAGGTTCTCCGTCCAGCAGAGGGGTGTCCCATGGGGGACGGGGCGTGGGCCTCCCCCCAGAAGCCCCACCGGGCAGGACAAAGGGGCCCATCATCCTCTCCAGCACCCTGGGGCGCCAGGCCCAGCACCCCCAGAGGGCTCCAGGCGAGGGGCACCAGTGCTACCCGCGGGCCCACACTCCAGGGTGGGCACCCCTGGCCTCAAGCTCCAGCTCCAGGCGGCACTGGCCCCCACCGGGGGACCCCCACCCTGCAAGGCCTGCCCAGTGCGGCCCCCGTCAGGGGCTGTGCTTGGGGACCCCCACCCCTGCTGGCGACAAGCAGCCTCGCCAACAGCGGGGGCCCGGGACGGGGGGCTGCGGGGGCCCTGGAGGGGCCCGAGCAGGGCCAGCAGAGTGGACGGAGCCCTGCAGAGCGGAGCGGGCGGCTCGGGTTGCGCAGGGCCCCAGGAGGGCGCTTGCCGCGAGCCGGCCGGGTGTGCGGGCAGAGGGGACACCAGCCGCGGCCGAGCCAGTCCCCCCCGCCCGTCTAGGAACAGCCCCGGCACTGCCAGCCCGGCCTCTCCGGCAGCAGCCTGGGAAGGTCTGCGTGGGCCCGCCCTGGGCCCCCGGGGCACAGCACCCCAGGACGCCCCCAGACGCTCCTGCCCTTGGGGAGACCCCGCAGCCCCTGGACCGGGCGACCCCCACCCCAGCACCAGGCCACCGAGCTTCCTCTTTTGTTGTTTGTTTGGAGGGAGAACCCAACACGCCCACAAAACAGGAAGCTCGGCCCCCCACGCTGGCCCAGCCCCCCAGGGCGCCACCGCACCTGCTCCAGGCTCGCCGGCCACCCTGCCTGGGCAGCACTGGCCCCTCGAGGTGGGGAGCAGCCCCCACGGGCCTGCCCCAGGTCTGCTCGGCCCCACCTGCCCACGGCGGGCACCCCAGGGCGGAACAGACGCGGGTCCGGGGCTCACAGCTGGCAGCACCCCATGTCGGGCCCAGGCCTCAGGCACGGCCTGGCCACAGCGGGCAGCAGCCAGGGCCCGCCAGCTCCCGCCAGGACACCTGGGCTGGCTGGGCAGGGCTGGGCAGGGCTGGCCAGGGCCTGGGGCAGTTCCGGCAGGGCAGGCCCCGGCCAGCCCACAGCTGGGTCTCTTGCACCCTGGGGTCCCCGCCAGCTCTCAGACGCAGGCCTGGCCACGCAGTGGGGCTCCCGGCCACGGGCTTGCGGCGCCCCCCGCCCCGGCTGCTGTCCAGGCCTGGCGCCGCCAGACCCGCTCTCGGAGGGGCGGGCCCCAGCTTATGCGGGCGGGGCAGGCGCGCCCTCACACACCTGCCCGCTTCGGGCCTGGGGCGACGACAGAGCCAGAACCGCAGGCGGAGCTCAGCCCGACCCGCGCCCGGCCCGCGCTGCCCGCGCGGAGGTCAGCTCTCCCTGCACCAGCCCACACCCCTGCCCTGGTGATGGTGCCGGCCAGGAGCGCACACCCTCGGGACCCCAGACGGCCCCGCCCCCAGCGGCGGAGACTCCCCACCAGCCCAGGCTCTCCTCTGGACGCCCAGGGCCCGAGACCCAGGACCGCCCGCCCTGGACGTGGAGTGTGGCGTGGGGAGCGGCCACTCCTGGCCGGGGGCAGCCCCGAGGCAGCGCTCCGTGCCTCCGCCCCCACGCTGAGGTCCCCTCCGGCTCCCCAGCATCTAACCCACGCCTGGCCCCACCAGCTGCTCTCTGCCCCGCCCAGGTCACCCCAAAGTCTTGCACACAGGAAAGACGGGAAGAAAGACAGACATACCCAGGATGGCCAAGGCAAGGCGACCCAGGCTCAGAGAGGCTGCACCAGCGCCCTGCCCTGCCCTCTCTCCCCAAGGCCTCTCCTCACCACACCTGTGTACACGTGGGGAAACTGAGACCCAAGGCGTACAGAGCCAAGTCAGGTTTAAACCAGCTTTCTTGAGGCCCCCGGCGCCTCTGATGCCCGCACCCCCAGCCCTCCAAAGGCACAGCCCAAGTGGCACGGAGCCTGCTGGACAGCAGACACCCCAGCAGCGAGCAGGGCCCTGGCAGGCTTCCATCTAAAAGTCAGTCAACAAACGCTGGTCCCGGCCCCAGGGAGGGGCCTGTGCTGCTAGTCTGTCACCAGGCACACAGGCCGTCGGGGCAGGCAGCGGCTCGGACACAGGAAGTGAGCGTCCCTTGGAGCCCAGGGCTGAGCGTGGGGGAGGGGCAGGCCCGGCGCAGGGCTCCCGTTGGCCTCGGCCACGCCCATAGGCTGCCCTCCCGCACGGCCACTGAGAGCGCTCAGCACGCGGCTGACCACTTCCTCGGCGCTCTCCGGTCTGCAGCTCCCAGCCTGCAGGGAGCTCCTGCGCACGCCACAAAACCCAGCCTCCTGCCCGCCCATCTGGGTCTGGGGTCCCCCTCCCACAGCCTGTGGGCGCCCGGAGGACACGAGGGCCGCCCCGCGGCCAGCAGCCTGGGGTCAGCAGAGCTTCGGGAGGGACAGGTCTGCAGAAGAGGGAGTCGGGCAGGGGCTGGTCCCTGGCCCAAGGCGGGCGCACCTGGCCTGGCACCTGGAGCGGAGGGGTGCTGGCCATCCCAGGGCCCGAGGGACGAGGGGGCTGGGGCCGGGCTGGCGAGAGCAGCGGGAGGCCGGGCGGGCGCTGGGCTGGGTCGGCCCTCAGCCCCCACGCCGCAGGCCCGGTGGGGCAGAGCCCCAGCCCCACAGCCGCGGGCACCCAGCCAGGCCCCGGGGCCCAGCCCTCCCTGAGGAGCCCTGGGCAGCACGGGCAGCTAGTGAGCCAGGCCTCGGAGGGCCCGGTGTCCTCAGCCTCCCAGGAAAGCTGGGTGGGCAGCAGACCCCGCCCACCCAACGGGCCGGCCCTGTGGCCGCACCGGGGCCACCCCGAGGCACGGCTCCGGCTGCTCACAGCCCCTCGAGGCCTCTCCCTGCCCAGAGGCCGCAGGGCCGGCACCTCCCACACCAAGGGGACGCTGCACCCGCCCCCCGAGCGGCCAGCTCACCTCGCTTGTGCAGCCAGCCCTCCTTCACGACGGCGACGTCGGCCATGGCGCCCGGCGCCTGCAGGCGGGGCTGCGCGGCGCTCACTGGGCCTCCGGCAGCAGCCCGCAGCCTCTGGAGGGAGGACAGGTGTGTGAGGCCCAGGCGCCCGTGGGCCTCAGCCACGTCCACGCCGCCCAGCCTGCCCCTCGGCCGAGCCATCGCCGCCACGCTCCCCCAAAGCCCGGCTTGGGCTTCCTGGCACAGGGACAGCTCCGAGAGCCCAGACCCCCAGGCCTGTGCTCGGGCCGGCTCACCTGCCGCCCCTAAGGCCCCGACCCGCCGGCCAGCAGAGGCCACCTCTCCCAGGCGGCCCCTCTGACTGCTTGGTGAGCGGGCTGGACCTCCCCGGCCTCAGGGGTGGCCTGTCCCCCCACATGGTTTCCCCACACAGGGCACGGGGCCCGCCCGGCCCAGCTGGGGAAGACACTGGCCCGCGAGCAAGGCAGGCCCGAACGCCGGTGGCCAGCGCGGGAGAGCCCAGGCCCTCCAGGTGCTGGGCAGCCTCCCGCAGGACCCTGGCGCCCCGCCTGGCCAGCCACCCGCCAGCTGCAGGGGCATCGCTGGCCTGCCAGGCCCGGCACTGGGCACGGGGACAAAGAGCTGCCGTCCGGCCGTGGGCTAGCAGCGCCCAGGGCACGGGGTGGCTGCCCCATAATTACAGCAATCGGGAGGCCACACGTGGGGCAAGGGACTGTGCCCAGGGCCCTGGCCAGCCCACACTGGGTGGACACTGGGCCATGGATCCTGCGCGGCCCTCCCGCTGGCCCCGAGGGACGCTCCGAGCCCCTCACGGCTGGGCTCTGGGCAGGCCGGCCCCTCCACGCCTGGCTGGGCAGGAAAGGACTCTGCGGCGCCCCGCCCACCGCGGCCCTCGGCGCAGCGCCCCGGGCGGGATTTACAAAGGCAGGAAGACCCGCTGCCCGCCTGATGCCAGGGAGGGGCACACCCTGGCCGGGAGGCCGGCCCACAGGGGCCCTGGGCACCGGGGGCCCCGGAGGCCCCGCCCCATCCCGCGAGGCCGGCCGCGGACACAGCTGCCGGAGCCTGTGTGTAAAATACATCCGCACACGGCGGCGGCAGGGCGGCCGCGGCCAGCACCCCGGCCCAGGGCCCGAGGGCCAGACCCACGCTGCCGCTGCCGGCCACCCCGGAGCCCAGCGCCCTTCCCGAGCCCAGTGCGCGGCCCCGTCCCCGGAGGGGTGGCCGCGCTCTGCAGGGCCCCGGCCCTTCGTGAAGTGGATGTTCCACGGCGGGCAGGGCAGCGTCCACCAGTGCCCCCTCCCTGCACGGGACTGGGCCAGCGGGGCCCAGGACTGAGCTGAGGCCCTCTGGCCAGAGCCCAGCCCCTGTCCCAGCTCTGCCCCCACGGCGGCTGGGGAGCCCCTGCGTCCCCACCAAGGCCACCAGCAGCCCCAGGGTCCCCCGTCTGAGGGGTGCCCGCAGCAGGCCGCAGAGCCCCTGGGCGGAGGACAGCACTGGCCAGGGGCTGGCCCTGGGGGCCGGCCGGGCCACCCGCGCAGGTCCGAGTCTCCTCGATGAGGCCTCCCGCCCGCCGAGACTTGAACCTGGGCCGCAGGCCGAGCTGGCTCCTCACGCCCAGGCCCACGGCGGCCGCGCCGACCCCCGCCCAGGCCTCGCGGCCCGGCAGCCCGCAAGGTCACCGGCGCGCGGGCCGCGCTCCCCGCCCGGCCCGGCCGCCCGCACTTCCTGCTCGGCTCGCGGGCCCGGCCGCCGCCGGGAACAAAGCGCGGCGCGGGAGGAAATCCGGGCCGGCGCGGGCGGGACTCACCGGGCGCCGCGTCCGGGCGAGCGCGCGGGCCTAGCCGGGCCGCGGCCTCCGGCGCCCGCCGCTCCGCATCCCCGCGGCCCGGGCGGGCGGGTGGGGCTGGGCCGGCGGCGGGCGCTTGGGGCTCGCCCGCGGTGGGCTGGCGCTCCCGCTCCCCGCGCCGTGCGCCGTGCGCTGTGCCTGGGCCGCCCGCCGCCGGCCTCGAGCTGCCGCTCCCGGGTCCGCCCTCTCCCCGCCCCGCGCGCCCCGCCCGCCGCCCACATCCGCCTCCGCTGCCCCGGGCGCCCCGCGCCCGCCCGTCCGGCAGCGCCAGCGGGGCGCGGGCCCAGACGGAGAGCCCCGCCGGTGGGCGTCCCACACCGCCGCCGCCGCCGGCCTTCCGCCCCGGGCTGGGGGTCTCAGAGCGCGCCCCTGGGGCAGCCCCCGCCCAGCCCTGAAAGACCACTGCTGGACCCAGCCAAGGAGTGGCCCTGCCGTGGCGGCCCCAGGTCAGCCCGGAGGCCGGGAGGGCAGGCCCGGGTGGGGGCCAGAGAGGAAGGCGGGAGGCCCTGCTCTGTGTGCTCAGGGCTGGCGGGCCTGGCCCTGGGTGACCCTGCAGGGGGCTTCCAGAAGCCCCCAGCCTGGAGGAAGACCCCAGCAGGAGGCTGAGCTGCCTGTGCCGCCACACCCCGGGGCTGGACGGTGCCAGAGCTGGTGCAGGCACCCGGGAGTGGAGGCTGCGGACTCCAGAGAGGGCTGGGCGGGCCCGTCCCTCCACCTGCTGACCCCAGGACCCTGCTGCACTCCCCCCCTGGCCCTAAGCTGAGCCAGTCTCTCCAGAGCCGCCCACTCCTCAGGCCCAAGAGACTTTCGTGAAAGGAAGCCTGGGGGCCTCCAGGGCCGGGGTCAGTCTCAGGCGGTCACCGCCGCGGCCTGAGTTGGGTCCCCGGCCAGGGAGCTTCCCACAGGGCGCAGCAGACCCCTCCTGTGTCCCCGCTGCCCCCTCAGCAGTGGGCTTCAGTGGATCTGCCTGCTCTGCTCCCCACTCTGTCTCTGGGGAGTCCTCTCAGCCCGCACCTCGGGCCTGCACCCCAGTTTTTGTGGGCATAAATAAAATACATTTTTAAACAAGGAAGACTGTGACTTGCCCTCCAGGTGCATATGCGCCAGGGGAGGGGACCAGAGTCCAGCACAGACGGTCACCTCTGCAGAGGCAGGTGCAGCCCCCCTCTCTCAGGACAGCGTCTGCACCCCAAGTCGGCTCCAGCCCTGCCTCCTGGGACCAGCCGAGAGAACACTCCTCAGGGAAGGACACCCTGCTCAGGGCTCGAAGTCCCAGGGGCCGGTGCCCAGCCCTCACCCAACCCTGATGGCACGGGACCCCCAGGGCAGGTGAGGGCTGCACCGTCTCGCGGGGCCCCGGCCTGAGCAACCTCCAGACTCCCAGAGCCTGCCCACCACCCGCCTCCAAACCCCCTTGGCCCCGGGCCCTCCAGGGCTGTCTCCCAGGAGGGTGTCCATGCCACCCCACCCTGCTGAGGGGCAGAGAGGCAGGGGGCAGGTGGCAGCTGCTGACCACTGGGTGCTGGGAGGGCGCCTTCTCGTGGGGCCAGCCGCCACCCTCAGGGCCAGGACCGGAGTGCCGGCCGGTCTCCAGGAGGCTTCCTGCCTGCCCCGAGCTCGCTGGCCCTGTGGCCCCGGCCCCTGCCCACCTTCGGGCGGCTGGAGTGCCCTGTGGGCTGGGCCGGCCCCGCCTGCCCAGCCAAGGGCACTGCCCGTTGCCCGCCCGCCGCCCCGGGAAGCCCTCGGCCAGATGTCTCCACAGAACTGCTGTGCGGGCGGCGGCCCTGCGGCCTCCCTCAGGCTCTGGCCGTCCGCTCAGCGGCAGCTGCAGGGCCTCGGTCAGGCCAGATGGTCACCTGGCCGGGCCATGCAGACCACACTGCTACCGTAGCCGCCCCTCGTGCCGGCCTGAGGCCCCTCAGGCCACGGAGGGACATGGGCCCCTCAGGGCTGCCCGGGACAGCCCCTCTGCCCGGGGCCTCTCCCACTGCCCCTCCCGCAGGACAGGCCTCCTCAGCGCCCCTGCCTGGGCTGCCGGGGCGCTCGGCCTGTCCCGCCCTCCTCCTCGCGCTGCGGCCTCCACCAGGACCCCCGACCCTCATCCCACCCGCCGGGACCCCCAGGCCCTCACCCAGCCTGGCGGGAGCTGAGCGCCGGGGCCCTGGCCAGCCGCGGCCCCTCCTACTCGGGCTGGGCGGGGGGCAGTGCTGGCAGGGGAGGCCAGGGAGGGGTGTCAGGCAGGGGCGCCCCTGGACAAGGACCCCCGCCGCCCAGCTGGCCTCCGCACCCCACGTGCCAGCCCCCGCACCGAGGACAGGGCACGAGGGGGCTCGGTCCTGCGACGGGCTGGAGGCTCAGGGCCCTTAAACGGGGAGGCGGGGGCCAGAGAAGGGCTCTGGGGGGGCCCTGGGCCTCGTCCCACCAGCCCTGTGACCAGCTGCCCCTTGCAGATGCGGCCACTCGGATCCAGGAGGTCAAGGGTCATGCCCAAGGGTGGGAGGGGCGGGGTGGGGCTCTGACCCCCCCCCAAGACCCCAGGGAGCAGTGAGGGGCCAGCTGGAAGTCCCCAGCTCCTGCTGGGCTGGGACAAAGGGGATAATTATTTATGTGGGGCTGGAGGGGAGGCACCCCAACCGCCAGGCCAGGATCCTTACTCAGCCGCCAGCTTGGGGAGCAAATGCAGCATCTGGCTCGGGACGCACCCCCTTCCCTACCGCAGCACCCCAGTCTGAGCAGCACCCCTAGTCCCGACCTTCCCACCGTCTGGCCACAGCTCCCCTGGGGCCCAGGCACACTGAGGAGCCCGGCTCGGGGATCCAGGACACTTGGGACTCAGGGAGCAGCACGGGCCCCTCTCCTCCCCGCCGCACCCCCACGGCCGGACAGCAAGAACGGTGACTGAGGGACGTGTGAGCGGGGGCTCACCGCGCTGGGCAGCGGTGGGTCAGGCCCCCAGGGGGCACCCCGCAGGGCTCGGCCCTGTCTGGACCCTTCCAGAACCACGGCCCTGCTCTCAGCCTTGCCCCTCTTCCAACAGAGCTGGGTGCCCCAGCCCCCACCGGCCCCCACTGCCCCCGGGGGCTGGGGCTGTCCAGTCATCCCTCAACACTCCAAGCCCGCTCTGCATTCTGGGGTGCTTTGGCAAACCCCTGTGCCCCCACATCTGTGGGGGTGTGCCCAGTCCCTGAGCCCCTCAGCGGCACCCTAGGGCCCCAGGAAACCCCACAACGGTGGCTGAGCGTGAGTCTCTTCTGGGCTGCAAGGCCAGGGTCCTGCTAGAGGGTCCAACACGGGTCTCAGCTAAATTAAATTCAAAATAGCGCGTGGTGAAGACGGGACTGCCACCTTTCCAAGTTTTAGGGCACCCCCACACGCCCCCGCCCCCACCCCAGGGCTGGCGCTCCCTTCCCCACCTCCCAGCCCCCCATGGTGGAAAGCCGGGGTCCCGCGGGTGCCGGCGAGTGACTGCCACAGCGCCAGCCGGAAAAGGAGCTGGTCCTCAGAAGGGGTCCCTTGGCAGACGGGAGCAGTTGGGACCCCATGGGGGGGACATCGACGCCGCCACGGCAAGTATCGCGAGAGAGCCCCCTCCCCGCTGCGCCCCACATCCCCCCACCCCAGCGCCCCGGCTGGCGGCTCTCGGGACCCGGTCGGGTGGGGCGGACGGGGAAGGGGCGGCGAGGGTGACCTCAGCGGTTCCGCCGCTCCGGGAAGTCGCCTCGGCCCGCCCCCTCCAGCCCCCGCCCGGAGTTTCGCTCTCTCCGGGGCGGGGCGAGCGGCGGGCGGCGCCGGCCAAGTTGGAGCGCGCCCCGCCCGGCGCCCTGCCGGTCCCCGCGCCTCCCCGCCGGGGCGCGCTGCCCGGAGCTCCGCGCGCTCCGGGGCGCACCGGGGAGGGCGCGCAGTGCGCGCGGCGGCGAGAGAGGGGCTCGGGGCGGCCGAGGTGAGCTCAGGGGGCGGGCACCCGGCTCCGCCCGCCCCGCCCGCCGGCCCGCTCCCCGCGGCCGCGCTGCCATAAATGGGGCCGGCGGCGGCGGTGGCATCTGGCGGGCCGGGCGGCAGCTGGAGACGGCGTGGAGGCGCGGGCCGGGCGGCAGCGGCGGCGGAGCGGCGACTCGGGCGTCGGGGGACGCGTCGGGTGGCTGCCCGAAAGTGAAGTTCAGGGGCGCCCCGGCGGGGAAAGAGAGAGAGAGAGGGGGCGCCCCGAGAGAGGACGCGCGCCGGTCCGCGCGGGGAGGGCCCCTCCGCTTGGCCCCGGGTCCCGCCCCGGCGGAGCTGCTTCTGTTTACTTTCGATCGAGTTTTTCCTGCTCGGGGCAGGTGCCCGGGGCGGCTCCGGGCGGAGGTTCGCGCAGCGCCCCGCGCCCCTCTCCCTCCCCGCGCGGCGGGCGCCTGGGAAGGGCGCGTCGGCGGCCCCAGGCGCGCTCACGGGCGTCCCGTTTGTGCCCAGGTGATGACGGCGGCGGCGGCATGGAGTTCCCGGAGCACGGCGCGCGGCTGCTGGGCCGCCTGAGGCAGCAGCGCGAGCGGGGCTTCCTGTGCGACTGCACCGTGCTGGTGGGCGCCGCGCGCTTCCCGGCCCACCGCGCCGTGCTGGCCGCGTGCAGCGTCTACTTCCATCTCTTCTACAGGGACCGGCCCGCGGGCGGCGGCGGCGACTCGGTGCGGCTCAACGGCGACGTCGTCACGGCGCCCGCCTTCGGCTGCCTGCTGGACTTCATGTACGAGGGCCGCCTGGACCTTCGCAGCCTGCCCGTGGAGGACCTGCTGGCCGCTGCCAGCTACCTGCACATGTACGACGTGGTCAGGGTCTGCAAGGGCAGGCTCAGGGAGAAGGACCCCGGGCTGTGCCGGCCCCCCGACCCCGGGCTGGAGCCGCCGGCGCAGCCCCCGTGCCCACTGCCTGCCTGGACCCCTGACTGCTGCCCCGCCGCCCAGAAGGCCAGGTGCCCCCAGGCTGGGGTCCAGGCCACCCTCCCTCCGGGAGCCCCAAAGCTTCCGCCTCGGCAGCCCCCCAGGTCAGATGGGGCCCTGGACCTGTCCCTGAAGCCCGGCCCCAGGCCCGAGCCAGTTGCCTGGACGCCCTCCTGCAGCCAGACACAGCAAGGGCCTCGGCCACTCTTGAAGAGCGAGCGGGACTCAGGGGCAGGGCCGCAGGGTGGCCACGGCCCCCGGAGCCCCCTGCAGCCGCCCTGCCCCTGCGCGCCTGCCGCCCAGCGCCTGGCAGGGGGCCCGGAGCCAGCACCGGCCAGCGGGGCGGGCAGTGGGCAGCTGGACGCAAAGCCAGGGGCGAGGCCGGGTGTGCAGGGCCCCGGGGGGGCCCTCTGCCCCTGCCCGCTGTGCAGCAAGCTGTTCCCCAGCGCCCGCCTGCTGCAGCTGCACCTCAGCGCCCACTTCCGGGAGCGTGAGGCCGCCGGGGCGCCCCTCTCGCCAGCCGGCCCCGCGCCCACCTGCCCGCTCTGCGGCAAGACCTTCTCCTGCACCTACACGCTGCGGCGGCACGAGCGCACGCACTCGGGGGAGAAGCCCTACCCCTGCGCCCGCTGCGGGAAGAGCTTCCAGTACGCCCACAACCTGAGCCGCCACGCGGTGGTGCACACGCGCGAGAAGCCGCACGCCTGCCGCTGGTGCCCGCGCCGCTTCACGCAGTCGGGGGACCTGTACCGCCACGTCCGCAAGCTCCACTGCGGCCTGCTGCGGGCCCTGCTGCTGTGACCCGCCGGGGCCCTCAGGCCGGCGCCACCCTGGCCCCTCCCGGGTGTGGCGGGGGCGGCAGCCGACAGCTGGTGCGCGGGGGGGGGGGGGGGGGGCACCCGCAGGGGTGCCCGCCCGGTGGGCGCAGGAGCGGAGCCAGGCAGAGCCGGGTGGGAGGCGGGCCGCGGCCAGGCCACCCCAGCCCTGCGGCGGCCGCGCTCCAGGCCCAGATGTCTGCTGCAGGCAATGGGCCGTGCCCTTCACACTAGCAGCAGCCGCTGGGCAGCCTGGCGGGGGCCGAGGGCCTGGGGCTGTCCCTGGCCACTGCAGCCTGGCCCTGAGAGC